>APFE031527885.1:65670-97839 GCA_000404065.3 Pinus taeda
AGCATTAATAGTGTGATGAGAAAATGTGAGGCACTGTTATTTTATAGCTTTAGAATTGGTTTCTAGAAGTCATTAGAAACCCTAAACTAATTAAAAATTAATTAGCAAAAAAAAAAATTTTAAAAACAAGTGTCAATTTGATGGAAACGTGGCCCGTACGGCGTGAAACGCGTTTCCGTACGTACGGGCGAGTTTCCATTTCGGGAAACGCGCCCGTACGTACGGAAACACGTTTCCACGCTGTACGGTACGGGGAAACGCGTTTCCGTTTCGTTTCCCCAGGGAAACGACCCCTAGGCCCACGTTTCCTGCAACTTAGCATCAAATCAATATAAATATACCAACTTATATGATTACTCAGTAGCAAATGCCAAAGCGAATGTGGACAGAATCATATGGATGATAAGGTCGATGGGAGATAGGAAAATAGAATGCCCACACATGGATGATCATGTGAGAAGAGGTAAGAAAAGGATGTAATCTAGTACACGAGATCCTCTCTTCTAACCAAAATATAGAGATGTCAACGATTAGGCCCATAAACTTTTGATGGATGGTAACCTCGGGCATATGACGGCCCTTATCATTTATGTCATATTTTATGGCCTCTATAAGGTTATGATTAGCAGGAACGGGACCCTGATGAGATGGAGAAACACAAGTAGGTTGCCCATGATGATCACATTGGAAAGGGGAGGTTATAGATTGATCATGATCCTAAGGGGGCGCCCAAGGAGATAAAGAATATTCAATGAGGGATTTTTCCTTGACACTATACTCAGAAAGGGGAAAGGGGTCAAGGTCACTTGAGATCATATGAGAACAAGCACGGGAATCACTCTCAAAATGATTAACAAGAGAAGGCAAAGGGGAGGGGGGAAGGTTATATCTAATAGGTTTCTCTTCCCCAAAATCATAATCTAAAGGCTCAGGTGATTTGAATTTAGAATCATAAGGAAGGAGCCTTATCGATTTCCTTAGTATCATAGATCGGGCCTTTCTTAAAAGGAAATTGATCACTTCCAATTGCCCCTCCTTATGCAAGGGTAAATAAAATTTCTCCTTCCCAAGGTCATCAATGGATATGTCATCATAAATAATACCTGAGAGAAAGGGAGGACCAATTTCAACCTCATCCTCCTTGTCGGTGTTGTAAATGGGAGCAAAATAAAATTGAGAACCAACAATTTCCCATTTCTCCTTTTCAATATGGAAGTAATCTCCAATATCATCTTCTAAGGGTCAAATGGGATCACCTTTATCAAGGTTCTCAAAAGGAGAGACATCAACAGTAATATCCTTGAGAAAGGTAAGGTTAGTCTCAACCAATGTGGAAAAAGTCGAAGTCGAGATTAATTAGGCAAAGGTCCAAAAGTTGAAAAACTCGTTAAAGTCGGGAGCTTTTTGAAAAAGTCGGCAAAATTAAAATAAAAGAAAACAAAAAAAAAACACACACACACACATACAAAATTATTCATTTTTTTTTTTATTTTTTTTTAACATTTAGAGTATCCACAACATCAAATAAATGCATTTCCACATAAACATGTAAAGAAAGCTAACATATAATATGTATATGAAGCCTAGTGCTACATCACATATCAAAATAGTGAATCAACTCCTGAATTTTGAGTCCTGTCTGAGTCTCAACTCTCAAGAGTCAAAATATCAACAAAAAATATAATAAATGTATATCATGAGTCATCTAAAAGTCATCAAGTAATCAGTCACTCAGATCCTCTTCCCCTTTTATGGGAATAGGGAATGGCTTTGCCTTTTCCTCTAGAGGAAGAAGGCCATGCCCTTGGTGATACAAATGGACTCAATCGTCCTCTAGAAGTCGATGGAAGAGGTGGCCTCTGTCCTATGTTGTTACTGCGCATCCTAGATGGTGTCACCACCTCCTCATCATCCTCAACCAGCTCTGCCTCCTGAACCTGATGTTGCTCCTCCTCCTCTACCTCTGGCTCTCCCTCCCCTCCAACTGCTACATCCTCTAGATCCACACCTAACCAATCCGAGATCGAGTCCATGATCGGCCTCTCAGTCTCGACCCTCCATGCAGCGATGGTATCAATATTGTCCAATGAGATGACTTCCACATCAATAGGTGTCTGAAGTTGTCTCACTCACAATCGAAGATTGTAGTAGACGTAGACCATGTCATTGAGGCGTTGGGACTCCACTCTGTATTAGGGTCATAGATTGTAAATTAGTACTTTGAAAATTTAAATATTAAAAATAATCAAATAAATTAAAAAAATTTAATTTGAAATTTTTTTACCTATTGCGCTTTTTGCTGTGTATTTTTTCAAATACACTCCATTTGTGCTCACACCCAGAGGAACTGCATGTTTGGCTGAACACTCGAATGTCAAGCTTTTGGAGATGGGGTACTCTGGCACCATAGCTTTTCCACCAAGCCTCTACAAGTTAAAAGAAAAATGAGAAACATAAAAAAAACATTGAAATTCTAAACTTGAAAGTTTGAAACAAACTGAAGCTTACCTGGCATATTGGTCGTCCTATTCTTAATAGCCATGGTAAAACCAAATGCGCCACCACCCATCCTATAGACCTCCATTTCTTTAGAAATATATTCATGTTCTTGCTCAGATGACACCATCCTCTCGACACAAGTGAAGAATCCATCCATCACCTCGGCATCAAATCTGAAACCACAGGCGTAAGAAAATGCGGGGTTGAGGTAGATACCTGCAGCATGAATGGGGCGATGGAGGGTATTGTTCCATTACTCATCAATCACTCTCCATATGACATGTTGTTTCTCTAACCCCTCGTCTCCCTTATCTTCATAATAAGCACGAATGGCTTCTTTGGCCCTATCCATGGCCTCATACAAGTAGCCCATTGCAAGCTTGTCTCCATCAACCAACCGAAGAACCCTTACCAAAGGTTCTGAAATGGACACACCTCCTCTACTCCTGCCCAAAAGCTCTGATCATATGAAACTAGTCTGCATATGCCCTCTCCCTCTGGTTTGCGGCTAATAGATAAAGCACGTTAATCCGCTGAAGAAACATGCTCTTCACATCCCACATAGAATTCAACAGACACTTAAGAGATATGAAAGTAGTGGCAAATCGTGTAATGGCAGGACGCACCAACTCTTTGTTTTTGGCGTATTTTCTCATCAAGCTAAAGCACAGATGCATGATTATATATAAATTTTGTTATGCTCCTGGATGATTCAACAATATCCCTCATAATAGGAATCTTACCTATATCCTCCAACGTCAATTCAATGCAATGAGTAACACAAGGTGTCCACAACAAGTTAGGATACCTCTCCATAAGCAACTTGCCAGCTGCAACATAATTTGCAGCGTTGTTCGTTATGACTTGGACAACATTTCTTGGGCCTACTTCCTGAATGAAGATGTCCAACAACTCACATAATGTGCGTGCATATTTAATGTGTGTAGATGCATCAACAAATTTCATAAACATTGTCCCCTTGGGACAACTAACCAAGAATTTAAGAAGGGTCCTACCCTTCTCTTCATTCCAACCATCTAACATGATTGTGCATCCAGTTTGTTCCCATGATGCCCTAAACTCCTCCAATCTAGAAGTGCAATCAGTTTTTTCATCTTGAAGAAGAGGCCCTCTCAATTCTGCAAAAGTGGGGGCTTTGTACCCCAGGCCAACAATAGCAACAACATCAAACAAAGGCTAGTAGAATGGGTTTGTCTTGGCAATGTTGAAAGGAACATCACTCCATAGAAGACACTTACTGACCAACCTGTCAACTTTTTGCCTTTTCCTTTTTTGTAAGTGCTAATTTGATGTCAGGTTGTGCATTAACTGTGGTTCTAGGAACAAAAAAGATGAGATAGATGAGGGGTTGGGACCTATGGATGAGGAAGGTGATGTTGAAGAAGCAATGCCACTCTCAATTCCCCCCACTCTTGAGGCCCCTACAAGTTGGAATTTTGGTGTTGCCCTGGTGTCTTTTCCCTCCTCTTTATCCATCAATGATTGAATGGCTCGTCGGATGATTTTTGGAGTTGTATTTGGACAAAGGTCAACATTTTGCCCCGGAATTTGCCCCAAATGGAATTTTAATCTGTTGATACCTCCTGACATATGCTTGCCACACAACTTGCAAGTCAAATATATTCTATTAACCCCCCGATATTCGTGGATAGTATCAGGTTCACCATATTCCCACATAGCGTCTAAAACTCCTGGCATCTTGTTTTAAACTTTGAACTTGAATTTAAACCTGGGCACAAAAAAAATTGAGACAAATTAAAAATTTCCCATCACATAAAAAGCAAACACAAATGCAATAGTTGATTTTAGATTTTAAATGCCTCTTCTCAGTCACTTGAAAACACTCAGATTCAGTGAACAAGGGTTTGAATTTTTGTCATTTTATTCTTGAAAGTTGAATTTTTACTTCAATCTAGATTCTAAACAATGTTTCCCTTTCAAAATTTTAGGCAAAAATAAGACATAAACAAACTAATAGAATTTTAGAGAAGTATAGAAAGATTTAAGAAATCATTTGTGTAAAAAATACTAAGAAATTAAATTACATACCTGGCGGCAGCAATTCGGCACTTTGAATCTCCCACAATGAGCAATGGAATCTCCCACGGTGAAATCTCCACCACAAAACTCACAAATATTCTCCTATAGGGCAATGGCAAACCCCTATGAATTTCCACAACATCGAATGGGAGAGAAAACAACAAAAAATAAGATCATTTTCGCCTTGGCAGCCTCTTTATCCGTGGCCTGGAAAGGGAGGCCGACTTTTTGGGTTGACTCCCGATTAAATCGGGAGTTTAATGATTAAATCGTGATTTTTTCCTTTGTTAAAAAAGACGCCAAAAAGTCGAGGGATTAAATAGTTTAGTTCAAAAAATCGCGTTTTTAGGATTAAATCGCGATTTTTTGTAGACTTTTTCCACACTGGTCTCAACTTCATCCTTCCCAACACGTGCTCTCAAAATCATCATTTTCGCCATGTGGTCCCCAGGAGGACTCATCTTCTTGATGATGGTCAACAAAAGCTTCCCCTTGGATGCTTAATGTGGGGCACACTTGAAAATGCCTAAGAAATCCATCAACGAACTCCTCAATAAATGAGATGCTCTTACGTTCATAATCATGCAACCATGAGTTATGACCACCAAGAGATCCTATGAACAACAACACAAGGACATCTTGATGAAGAACCTCCTCTCTTGAAGCATGTGCATTAAATATTTCTACGTGGTCAATTGCAGAGAGTGGATCACCATCAAACACAGGGACCCCACGTACCATCCTTCACGTGACATGCTTAGGTTGCCCAGGGATGCTAGCAATGTCCAAAGCGAGAAATTTATCAAAGAAAGCTAACCTATTTGAGATATACATGAAAAATATGTAGGGGTCTCTAGGGTGAATTTGAATATGCCTAGAAAAATGCTTGCTTCACCCTACAAGCATTGAACTTAAAGTTCAATGAAGAACTAGGGCTTCATTCTTCCAATCGAGTCGCCAATAATGTTATGTCAATATGTCGTATGGGGAACAAAACACATGTTTCGTGTCCCCGACAACAGCACCAATATGTCACCACTCAAACTAGCAGGGGTCTTAAAAGGGGATCCTTGAAGGGTTACTATTAGGCTACGGGAAACAATGGAGCAATAGCCCACTGTCACCTCGGCTAAGGCTCCCTACTCTTTACGGACTTTCGCTGATGGGAGAAGACCCGTTATGATAAGGCTCACGAAATGGATGGACCAATGATAAGGAGAAGGGTGATCCTGGAAGCCTATTCACAAGAGAGGCTCAAATATGTGGCTTGCTTGTCTTGAAAGACAAGATGGAAGGCTCTCAAGGAAGGGCTTGGGGAAAATTTCAAGGGCTAGGTTTTGAGTATGTGCCTTATAAAGCAAATCCCTAAGCCCTAGGATTCTTGTGGAAACATGGGTTTCAGGTGATCTTTGAAGAATTAACCTTGATAGTGCATGGGACCACACGAGACCAAGTGGACCAAAGGTTCGATCAAGGGGATAGGATTTAGCAACCAATGATATGCTTGACCTAATTAGGAAGGGGAAAGGGATCAAGTAATGAATTTTCAATGAAAGGCAATGCAAGGATCCCAGTCTGGTTTCTAGCCTAGGGGAAACCAAGGGCAAGGATTGGTCTTCTAGCTAGGGCTTGCGATATCTCAAGATCCCACCATCGGAATCCCATGATATTTGGAAGGCTTCTTAAGGACACACCGACGCAGTTGTGGACCAAAAATCAAAGTATTTGGACGGCTAGATCATGAGATTATTCATGCCCTAGGTGACCTAGAGGACCAGACCTAAAGAAGAGGAAAGGGGAGAAGGAAAATAGGTTTAAGGTGATCACCTTTGGATGGAACAGTGCCTAATCCTTTAGGGAGATTGGAGTCAAGAAGAATTATGACTATGGACCTTTGAATTTTCTAGGTCAAGGAGGTCTCAAAAACAACATTGCTTGGCACTAGGGCAGCAACAAAAGCATCTTTAAAGAATTTATACTTCGTTTTGCAAGATAAATGGCCTGTCAAGATGAATTTTAGTAATGAAACATTCCACGGAACATTCATTCATTATACATGGCCCATATATGAAGCATTCACTATCCAGAAACAAAATTTCCACAACTTCACATAAAAGATGCAGCAAATAAGCCCTAGTATGGTGAAATCCCAACAACAATGTATGTGACAAAATTAGAAAGAAAGAATAGCATTAAAATGTACTTACATGCATAAGAATTTATCCAACCATCCAAAAACTTTCCATCAAGAAGCTCCAAGACATGAAAATTATCCAAACATCAAAATTTATTCCATGCTCCAAAAATTCGTCCTCCAAGAAGGATAGTGAAGATCTCTAAAGAGATACTAGTTCCAAATCCAAGTGATAATAAAATGAATCCTCGTCACTTCTATTTATACACTTCTAATGAGTTTGATTTAGCTACTTGGGCCTACATTAGCGCCTAAAATAAAAATAATGTGCAAAATAACTAACTTTTGGGTGACAAGCCCACCAAACTAGTTCATAAACAAAATAATAAGCCTCTCAAGACGTCTAATGATGAACATTACATGTCGTTAAGTCTTCTAAGAAGCCCAATGAAGTCCATAAGTGCTACAATGATGAATAGGACTCCCAAAAATAGTGTACATGGGGTAACTCCTTATTCTCCAAATATTAGACATGTGGTGCTCCCAATCAAGTGTTTACAAACCCGGCCGAGTAAACCAACCCGCGGGTCATTCCGGGTCATGGTGGGAACTGCCCGCCAAAGAAACGGATCGCCGGCCCGAGTCAGCAATGAACCGCCGAGCATCAATGACTCGGCCGGGTCATTGCTGACTCGGCCGACCCGGCCGGGTCTGCTAAAAAAACGACCGAGTCATTCTTAGGTGCCTATGTTATCCATTCTTTACCTTTCCAGGTTATAAGTTCTCTTCAGGTGCTTTTAGTATTCGTTCTTGACTAGACACCCCAGATAGATGGCATTTATAATATGTTTGATGTGAAGGACAAGGAGATTTTGAGTCTTGCAAGTGCAGATAATTTCAATCCATGTGACATCCCTTTCAATGCAGCTTGCTCAGCCTTTTTTGGAATGAAAGTTTTTGCCATCAATACGAGACCAGCAAACTATAGGCAACCTGATTATAAGAGGCTACAAACAGTTGGATGGGATGTCTTAATTGCATATTGCTAAACATAATTGTCTTCACCATATCTGGTTGACAATTTTATAAATCATTGACTGCCCTGCTGAAAAGAAGAAAAATCTTCTTGAAAGACAAATTATGTGAGGCCACCAAGGAGTTGGCACCATCTAATTTTGTCTAAGTTATCACAAATGAAGAGAACAATTGCAAAGCAGCAAGAATAATGTTCCAAAAAGAGTACATAGTTTTTCACCATCATGTTGGGCATTATTTGAATTATGCATTGAAAGACTTGGAAAACTTGACTGGATTCAAGTGCTAACTTCAAATGGCCACAAAATTGAGTTTCATATGTAATTACCACCATGCACAAGCAATATACTGCCAACTTTGGCAAAGTGGAGAAGCTTATACCAGTGGATATGAGATTTGTCATTTACTAGATTCTTCTCCAATGAGCCTACTAGATTCTTCTCCAATGAGCCTACTTTGATCATATGTTGTCTTCCATCTATATTATAATGTTGTGTGTTTGGAAACATGAATGAAAATCTTTAAAATTATGTTTAAAATCTTCAAAATTATGTTTTTTTATCAAAAAACTAAATATTTAATGTATTTTTTACAACGACCGAGTCATTGAAAACGAGTCGGCCGAGTCATTACCGTTTCGGAGTCGGAGTCGGAGTCTTAAAACATTGATCCTGATAGAGTCGGTCTTGTCAGTCCTCCGTCAGAGATCAAAACTCTTTCTGCATTTCATTTTTAAGTGCCTCGCTCGTTTCACTCAATTGCATTTCGCTAGGGAGAATGCCATTGTCTGACGGAAGGGTTTGGTGTTCTTGTTTCCCTCATGCTTGTACCTGCCCGGGCTAGTCAAAATTTCTCTATGTTCATCAAAGGTCATTTCAATCATTCATAGTCATGGTCAAAGAGAGTTATTTTCAGAGTCTAGGTCTAGTGGTTGGTCTTCAAACATGTCGAATAAGGCCCGTAGGCCATGAGGATGGTTTTCGAAGAGGTTCTTAGTTCAAAAGTTCATCATCAAACACATTTGAGGACATTTCTTGTTCAAAACTCTGTTTTGAATAAGAAATTGTCGAATTCATTTTTTGTAATAATCATGTATTTTTTTTCCGCCATGGAGTTTTCAAAGCAGGCTCTGGTTTTCCTTTGCCAAACATCAACGCCAATATCCCTATAAAAAAACAAACAAGTTCATCAGCTCAAAACTCAGAAAGTCAATGAGAAAGAAAGTCAGTGAGAAAGCCAAAGGATAGAAGTTTCATTAAATGATAAAGTGCCTAAATGAAAAAACATTACAAAATGGGTTTTGGAGGAAGAAAAAATCAAATCCAACTCTTGCAAGATATTTCTCCAAGTTATATAAATCATTTGTGTCAAATTACATTCATAAAATCTTATAGCAAAGTCGAATTGGAGGTTGAAGAACAAGCTACAGTTTGAAAGGTCGTGACTGTGTTAAAAGTTGGAGCGCAGCACATACAACAAGTGGCACGGCACACTGGAGGAGCGCGACGCTCTAGGAGAAGTTGCCCAGTGTAAATTTACACAGGCGCGACGCTCTGGGCAAGTGGCGCGGCGCTCACAGCCTATCATCCAAAAAACACCCGAAAATCCTCCAAATCAACATTGAATTGCTTAAATTTGTCAAGTAGGATCGACATCTCGGTTGCTTATCCATTTTTGTGCTAGTGTGATGGTGGTTTATGGTTCCAAATGTTTGAAACAAAACTTCCAAACTCTACCTCTTAAAGTCATCAAGCCAATTGCTGTTAGGGTTGCAAATTAATAGTGTTGGTGCCAAGGTTCCTCCTCCATTTCATTTTTCCCTTCTCTCCATCATTCCCTTCTTCCCTATTCCATTTTGCCCATTTTTCCCTACCCTAATACATTACTAAACTCCTATTCCCTATCCCCTACCACTTATTTCCAAATGTAAAAATCCCAAAAACCCTACCCTATGCAAAACTCCCAAACCCTCCTACATTGCCCTAAACAAAATCTATCCTAATACTCCTAATCCCTTCATTTTTTTCCCTCCCTAACAGTCCCTTGTAACATTGCTCCCTTGGTGACAGATTTCAACCATATTACAACAACAATCCAACACAGTCTTGCAACCAGCATCCATTGCTCCAAGTAGTTTTCATAGCATTAATTATGTCATCTGATCATTCATCCGACTATGAGGTGGAGACTCAAAGTGACTCACCCAAGGAAAAACAGGCTCCCCGGAGGCCTCATACAAGTGGCAGATATGTTAGAGAAGAACCAATCACCCTCACAGAATTGCGGGCCTGCCCTCTTGTCGTTTCTTGCTTACGGTTTCAATCATGCTATGAATTTTGTGAGAAGGTGGCTAGTGTTCAATTCCATCGTGAGTTGGCTCATCATGACTCTTGATGGAGGAGCTCCCGCCCAAATTTCAAGAAATTTGGGGCATTTTTGGTATTTTGAAAAATTTTGCCCTAAAAAACAGAGTTTTTCTCCCACAGCATCGCGCCACGTGGCGCGCGCTCTTCCTAGGGAGCTCCAAATGAGAAAAGGTTTGCATTTTTGGATTTGCCATGGAAAATCATGACTACTCGTGCATGGCCAAAAAGCTTAGGTAAGTTTTGAGTCCTCGGGAGGCCGAAAACATGCAAAAAATGACCTCTCTGCCCCTAGTTTGACACACAAGAAGCAGTCTTGGGAGATTGAAGTTTTGGAGGGGCAAATGAGCACCAAATTCAGAAATTCCACTTGGGTTAGAAAGTAGACAGCCAGGGCTTTCTAACAAGCACACTTGGGCTCAATTTGGACTTCGTCAAGTGCCTCAAAATTAACTCCAAAGTGGCACGACGCATACATCTTTTGGCGCGGCGCACAGAGCCCGAAAGGCCAAATCACTTCCGCTCCGCGAGAATTCGATTTGCAATTTTCTCCAAGTGGGCCCGTTCATTAACAATACGTTTTTCCCAGCATCAGAGGCAAAGTTTAAAAACATTTTCATTAAAGGTTGGCTTCTATCCAAGTGGCAAAAGGAAGGCGAGCAGTCACCCAGGAGATCTACGCTACATTTTTTGTTTGTTTTTTATTGGTCATCAGAGAAAGTAAAGTGAATCACTGCTTCTGTTACTGATGGTTGGCTTTTCATTTCCGGTTTGTAATAATTTAAAAAAGAAACTCCCCAACTTTGGGTCGATGCACTTTCTGATAGTGAAGCTTATTTATTGTATGAAAAACCATTTGCAAAGGGTTGGTTGAAGTTTGTGGGAATAGCGTAGAGAAAAACCCAGCATATTCATTGTACAGCTTGACCAGGAGATTAATGAAAAATGATGCAGCTCTGATTTATGAGATTCCTGTGGCGTGAGTTTTAGCATGTGTTTCTTTCTCTGTTTCATATGTAACATGTAATGTTTTGCAGCTCATTCATATTCATTTCCAGTTGAATATTTTTTTTAGTAGGAAAGGTAGAATCCATTTTTATGCTCTGCCTTGTAAATCATTCATACTTTGTGTGTTTTCCTTTGTCTGAGAAGGATTCATGTATATGCCCTTTTCATCTTTCTCAACTGTCTTTCCACCACATATTATTTTAGTTTGATTGCTAAAACCTCCATGCCTATCTTGCCTCACAAAAAACTCTGCGTCTTTGATTTAATTTCCCATCTCAGGCGGTCCTTTGGCCCTACACAGCCTAGAAATTTCAGTCATTCAAAAAATCGCATTTTTCCATATCTATTTACTAGCCTAAAATCAATATTCATTGTAAGTCATCTCAGACCATATTGTTTATTCTTCACTGAGCGTGACCCGGAGAGAGCCCTCTCCTGTTCTGGTAGGGCTAGCTACCAGACTGAGCGTGGTTTGTGGTTACCCTGAATTTTGCCTTCCTTCAGCGTAAGGCAGATTTAGGCCCTAACATATCCCATGTTTTAGTTGCAAAAAATTAAAATCCCCATGTGATCTCTCTAACAGTCTTACCCTTTCCTGGCACTAGCTAAGTAATAGAAAACACATCCACTACCTTTTGGCCTACTCATTTTAGACACCTGGTATTCACATAAAGCAGTCATATTACTGCAGTGAAGCATGGAGGTGAAATGGTTGCAACTTGCAAGTGTTATTTACAATATGATATATCTCAATTTGAAAATTGTATATCTTTTCTGAAACTATAAACTTCAAAGATGACTTCTGCAGGTGCACAGAAAAGCAGGAACAAATTAAAATAGATCACTATTCTTAAAATATTAGCTATCCACGTTGGCTCTAATTTTTAAGCAATATTGGTAATGATAACAGCTATATAAATGTGCATACTCTAAGAGCAGGAAAACAGTGACAGGCTACAACCCAATAGTCCACTTTTCTGTTTCTTAAAGGAAGGGTCAGCCCTACCTGTACAGAACAAAACATTAAGAGAAGATATCCAACCAAGGGCATCGTGTGAAAGATACTATCCCAAAATGGTACTTATGATTAATAGTAATTTATAATTCCTGCCCTGTCGGTAAACTATGTGATACACATGGAAGATTGCAGCAGTGATCACCTTCAAAGTTCAGTTATTAGTTCATAACATCTGCCGAGGGAAAAAATTTGTTGGACCACAAGCATTTTGTTAAGAGAAAACACCTGGTTCCAATTTATTTTTTGTGTTCAACAACCATTGTAATTATAATCGTGATTACTGATCCTTCATTATAAATTATTTGCATTTGAACCCCACAAAATGCTCATTTGATTGAGCCTTGTTCAGGGTCAAAAAAATTGATATCACCTTTTCTGTTCTGTACTCTTATCCTTGTCTACCTTTAACTTTTCATACTCTATCCATAAAGATCATTCTCTACTTTAAAATCAACAAAACAGAAACAAGAGAGAACACTTCCAAAATTATTTATATCATAAACCACTCACACAAGCATGCAACCTCATTTTATGGAATCACTCCTATGGCAGTCACTAAATGCAGCGGAAACTACTAGCTATGGCCTTGGGAATTAAATACATATATGATAAGAATCCAATGCTCAGAAGAAATTTGACATTGATATTTGTTGCAACTTGCTTTGATGGAATCTATACCCCACTAACTCTACATAAAGTCAAACTTGGATGCTTCTAATAACAAAATTCCCACTACATACATGCCAACAACAAGGAGGCCACACAGTGGTCAGCCAAAGTCTTTCGATGGTTTGTGGATTTTCAAATGGCTTCTGCCTCTTTTCCAAGTCGTTTTTGTTTCATTAATGGACCACAAATAGTTTCTTAAAAGAAAACACCTGGTTCCAATTTATTTTTGTGTTCTACAACCATTGGAATTGTAATCGATCCCTCATATTTATAAATTAATTGCATTTGAACCCCATAAAGTGCTCATTTGATTGAGCCTTGTTCAGGATTCAAAAAATTGATATCATCTTTTCTGTTCTGTACTCTTATCCTTGTCTGCCTTTAACTTTTCAGGCTCGATCTATAAAGATCATTCGCTACTTTGAAATCAACCATAAAAGAAGATAAAATCAACAACAGAAACAAGAGAGAACACTTCCAAAGTTTATCATAAGCCACTCACACAAGCATGCAACCTCATTTTATGGAATCACTCCTATGGCAGTCACCCTATATGCAGTGGAAACTACTAGTTATGGCCTTGAGAATTAAATATGTATATGATAAGATTCCAATGCTCCGAAGAAATTTGGCATTGATATTTGTTACAACTTGCTTTGAAGGAATCTATACCCCACTAAATCTACATAAAGTCAAACCTGGATTGTAATAAAAAAATTACCTCTACATACATGTCAACAACGAGGAGGCCACACATTGGTCAGCTGAAGCCTTTTGCTGCTTTGTGGATTTTCAAATGGATTCTGCCTCTTTCCCAAGTGGTTCTTGTTTCATAGGCTTTGTAACATTAGCATCAAGTCTCTCATCACAACTATCATGAGGGTAATGAGTTTGTTCTTCAGCCAGCTTCTCACATCACAAACCTTTTCTATTCACTAGGAGCACTATAATAGTTAATGAAATAAGGGTGTTCCCTCTTGCCAACCTTGTTTGGGATTTCTGTTCATAAGCTAGAGGCACACCTCAAGGAGCACACACACACAGATGACAGTGGTCTTTTTACATTTTGTGCCAACTACTCTTCTATTGCTCACAGATGATGTACACCTGTTGGCCTCCCCTCATAAGGGCTATAGGGGCAACTTGATGCCCTCGCCATCAGCAAGACTAAAGTCATGATTTACTATGTGTCCATGAATACTCTATCAAATTTCCACTTCTACAAAAGAAGTGAGATAGAAATCACCATAGCCTATAATTATTTAAGGGTCCAATTCACTGTTGTCACAGTGAGATTCAATTTGTACCCTGCTGCTTATGTTGTACAAGGACCTATTCCCGCCCTTAAAACCAACATGTCCAACATTTCAGGGACTTGGCACCCCTCAAAACATCTCATAGTAGGAACTCCATCAAGGACTTAAGAAACAATCCCACTGTACCCGCATCCTTCCTTCCTTGCCAAATTCAGTTAATTTTTTGCAACCATTCCCACATACCTCAATTTATTAGGTGCACTCCTCAAAACATATCAAAAATAGTAGGAACTCCATCAAGGACTTTAGAAACAATCCCATTGTACTCACCTTCTTCCTTGCCAAATTCAACAAATTTTTGGGAACCATTCCCACATACCTCAATTTGCCAGGCTACTCTAAGAGATCACCATAGCATATACTTATTTGAGGGTCCAATCCACTGTTGTCAGAATCAGACTCAATTTGAACCTGCTGCTTATGTTGTACAAGAATTATTCCTACCCTTAAAACCAACATGTCCAACATTTCAAGGACATTGGCACTCCTTGAAACATCTCAAAAGTAGTAGGAACTCCATTAAGGAATTAAGAAACAAACCCATTGTACCCACCTCCTTCCTTGCCAAATTCAACAATTTTTTGGGAACCATTCCCACATACCTCAATTTGTTGGGGCACTGCTCGAAACATCCCAAAAGTAGTAGGAACTGTATTAAGGACATACAAAACAATCCGATTGTACCCACCTTCCTTGCCAAATTCAACAAATTTTGGGGAACCATTCCCACATACCTTAATTTGTTGGGGTCACTCCTTGAGACATCTCAAAAGTAGTAGAAACTCCATCAAGGACTTAAGAAACAATCCCATTGTACCCACCTCCTTCCTTGCCAAATTCAACAATTTTTTTATAACCATTCCCACATGCCTCACTTTGGTACAATACTCTAAGCCAGTCCCCATGCTAAACCCTTTATGGTGATTTTTAAAATAGGAAATAATAAAATATAAAATAAGATCTTTTAATGCATGCCCTAATCATCCCAAAATTTAAAACCTAAGATAAAACATGACCAACCTTGAATTTTTTGACAAATTTTCATTTCATTTTTGCACAAACCATGTACCACTCTCAAAGCCACCATCCATTTAAGCCATCTCACACTATGTGTATTTAGACCAACATTTGTTGCCAGAGTAGACGATTTTGCTTGGGGAATCAACTATCAAGATGTTTACCAGTGTGATTGTAGGTCAACAACCTAAACACAGCAAACAGTTTGGTGTTTGAAGGGGCCAATTTCCAAGTGTTGCTTGTTTATTACAGATTTCGTTGGTTAAGTCAGTGGTTTCCAAAGTACTGAAGTTTGCACTGTGGGTTTGCATATTTTCTTCCTTGTATTTTTTCCAAATTATCAGAACACCAAACTATCATGTTGTAATTTTGTAAGTTGTGTTTTGGATTATGATATTTTAATATTTTGTAATTTTGAGTTGTGTTTTTTGGATTATGATATTTTGATTTTGTAATTGGTTTGGAACTTGCTTAATTCTAAAAATTGATAGTTATGTAGTAAACTAGTTCCATTTCATCGTTCTTGTTTTTTGTGAATAATTTATATATTTTTAAATTATACTATAAATTTATATGATGATGATGATGATTAACGTACACTGAGACCATAGTTTATTATCAGACCCTCAAAAAGGTAAGAAATCTGTGGCTAAGGGGATCAAATCTCTTGAGGTGCAAACCTCTTTAAGAGTGCAAAACTTCCCTGCCTTCGCCACCCACCCCCCATTCTGAAAACTTGTGCAACACAAACTGATGCCCAACCCTAACTTAGCAAGCAGTATGGATCTCCATGTGCATTTTGAGGGATTTTTTGTTAAGACATATCTCTTCAACATGATCCCTCAAGTTGATTGTTCTCTTAGGAGCTAAAATATAGGATCCTGGGATGCTACCTGCTGAATAAGCTCGTATAAAGCAAGTATAGTCCCTCATATTATTGCATATGAAATGCTACAAGCAAAGGGTCCCATAGGGCCTTAGCAGGTTATGTTCAGTGCCAATACCCTCTGGTGGGAGAGCATCTTCAAATTTATCTTCTTTGTTCACAAGATACAAACCATCGTAAATTCAGCTGCAAGACACAAGAGATACCCCTAGTTAGACCTTTGCAAATTGCTCCTAAATCGAGATTGCAACTAATAACCCCCTAGCACAAAAATGATGTTGGTTCTCTGAAGCCTCCTCACTTATCCAGTGCATTTCATGTGTCATGACACTGCCCCCTTTCCACTATTATTTGTCAACCCTAATCACCTTTCATTCAAACCGAAAATCAACAAATTTATAACAAAGATATCTATTAACAATACATAAAGGTCACATGGATCTCACATCCCTAGGATTGGCCCTAAGATGGCCTTCTACTTGGCAAGCTTTCTACAATTGAGAGACAACACTATCGTCCAGCCCTACTCCACCTAACACCATTGACCACATGGCCTCAAGTTCTCGCTCAACAAGTTCAAAATTTGTTCTCATCAGCATCAAGTTGAGCCTAGCCATTGTATAATTGTATTCCACAAGAGGGATATGTTTGCTCCGCCATCTGCAACAGTTGAAGTTTACAAAGCATTTCATTTCAAGTGCTCTATCTATTACGAAATATGTGGGAGTTATCACTTTCTATTTCGTGACTTTGGAGCATCCCTCTCCTCTTGCTATTTTGATCAAAATAGTGGTAATTGACCGAGGGATAATGTTGCAAGAAACATCCATATCTAACCTATGGGGTTGACTATATCCTCTTTTTAGCACTTGGAAGTGCTAAGCACCATGTGGATCCCTAGAATTGGGCTGTGCAAATTCACTGCAATTGTGTACAGCCTCTCATTCAAGGGCCAAACAACCCATCTATATGAGGACATTGAGAAATATCCATTCGTGTAGTAGGCCCACTCGAATGTCTAATCCAATCACCAAAACTCATATTACTAGATTCTTTACATCCTCCTTAAATGTTACATAAGTTTCTACATGTTGTTTGTGAGCTGCTCCCGACATCACCCAACCAAGCCCCTATCAACCTTGAGCACTTCCCTGACAACATCATCAAGTCGTATGTCCATGCCTACTTAGTGATTAATGTGGCAATATATACTTCTTCTGCAATCTGTCTTTTTCATCTCTTACTAATGATATAGTAACTCTTTCCTTTGTTTTATTACCTTGTCACTTGCATCTTTTAATTTTTAGCTTTGTTTCCAAGATGCTCCCAACATCACCCAACCAAGCCCCTATCAACCTTGAGCACTTCCCTGGTAACATCATCAAGTTGTATGCCCATGCTTACTTAGTGATTAATGTGGCAATATATACTTCTTCTGTAATCTTTGTTTTTTTCATCTCTTCCTAATGATATACAGTAACTCTTTCCTTTGTTTTATTACCTTGCCACTTGCATCTTTTAATTTTTAGCTTTTTGGAGTAGCCCTTTGCACTCCCACCATTTATCATCACTAACTGCACTTCATAGTAACATTAACCTACCCCCTTTTGGCCATTTCAGAACATTAATAATGTAGCCCATTATCTTATCTTATCTTATTACATTAAAAAATTTCATCTACCGTACTAACATGTCAACATAATTCTACCCATTACAATTGTTTTAAACTTTTGAAAATACAAATAGAACTTACAACACAATATAACAAGACTCTCACTGATAGTTGACCTGATCTACTAAATACTGACAGTGATAGCAATGAACCATGAATGTCAATCATTGAGACATCTTAGCTCTTAAGCAAATGCTTCTTTTTTTCTCTTTTTTTCCTATAAGCCATCTAAATGGAAGTCCTCAAAAAGCCACATCTTCCTCGCATTCTCTGCCAAAGAAGTTCCCTTTTGTACTAATCCCATTACAAAAAAAATGCAACTAAAAATTGTTCAAGGATGTGGGGCTTTCATGCCCCAACACATGAAATATCATGTACACGTCTATGAACTTCATATGATGCCTAAATCAGCTTGTTCAAGTTTGAGTTCAACTTCAAGAAAAGTTCGACACATAAAATTTTGGTAATAAAATTCAGCTTTAAGGTCAACAGACTAATATTTAAATATTATAAGGTTCATGTCAAAAAGCTTGATAAACTCATCCTATTTCTTTTAACTTAGTCAATAGTGAGTATCTCAGCTCAAGAGAAGTTGAGATATTGTCTGTGTTTGTTTCTCCTTGGTATGAATCATTATGTTCCAATCATATTGGGAAACCTGTCTCACCATTCCCTACCTGTCGGCTTCCAAACCACCTAATCCTTTTAATATTAAAAGTCATTTCCTTAAACTAGTTTTACATGGTTGTCGACTATCACTAATAACAACTTTTCAAGTCTCAAATTTCTGGCATGGTACAAAGAGAGAATGTATGATTCTCATGCCAACCTCGTCAGAAAGTCATCAAAAAGACACATAACTATGCTGTTTGATTAGAGAAGAAAAATAATACCAATATTAATTGATTAGAAATGAATGGTTATAACTTTTTCTAAAGGTAATGAACTGTTGTGGATGTTTATGCATGCCACTATGGGAGATGGGTGCAGGTGGATAAAACCCTTCTGTAGCAGAATGGCATAAATTATAAATGCATTACATCCATTAGTTACAATCTACTAAATTAGAAAAGATCCTGTAAGGTGTTATACCCAATTAGACATCCATTTATTGTAACATAAGATGGGTGCTGTAGTAGGAAGAAGAATGGATAATTATAAATCACAAAATTAAACACAAAGCCTTTTGAATGCCCCACCCAGCTCATTCAATTCAAAAATAACCATTTCCCAACTGCTTTGAAAATTACCCATGTTTCCAAAGAAGCATACCTGATGTATTATAGAAACGGCAACTTCCCTTGATAGATCCAACTAGTCCTCCCTGCTTTACCAGTAGAGTTTGGAGTAAAAGAGTTCAGGATCACTTATTACCATTCTAATCTTAACCACAATCATTTGGTCAACATGATATAGTAGGAAATATAACAAGAAAGAGAAAAAAAGCACCGGACCTGTCCATCGGGAGTGTAACATACTGCAGTGACCATTTCGCGCAGATCACTCCAGTCAACAACCTGACGGTCTGGAATACTCCAAATTCGGGCTTTTCCATCCAATGAGCCACTTATGAAGTATCTCTCATCAACAGGATTGAACTGTATACAGGTCACTGCCTCCCATGTGAAAACCATATATAATAATTAGGAAAATGAATAATGAACAGCAAGCATCAGCAAGAAACTTGTTTTCAACAGAAAAAAATTTCAAAAATATCGCTAGAACTACAAATAGCCACAGAGACACAACTGTAAATAACCCCATATTTTCAATATTCTGATCATTTAAATGACAAAGAACTCAACATATTGGTCACTGGAGGAGGGGGCATATCTGTTGCAAAAAAGGAAGTAGCAAGGAAAGTGTATAAATTTGGGCTCAAAATCTTTGATCTTACCAATATCATTATGAGAGAACACCTTTAGACAACTTTCATGTCCCAGTTTCCATAGTCGAACTGTTTTATCCATTGAAGACGAAAGCAAATACTGCCAGACAATCCAAAATAAAATGTTAAGCAGAAATCTCTCTAAAGCAATCAGCAACACACACCAAGTAAACTAAAATGCTCCCTATCCTAGCATTCTTTCACTTCATAAATTCTCAACCCAAACAGATTATACGTCCATTACATATAAGGACGGGCATTCATATTATGAGCCAAGATACACCTATTGGAAGAAGGGCAAGTAACGGGACTTGGACGGAATACACATATTAACAGAACCCTTAAGTCACAACATTTCAATAATCTCTGCTCACTAGAATGACAAATTTTAATTTTCATGGTTCCAAAAAATATGTGCAAAAAGGCTTTACAGCTACTTCAAACAAAACGAAAATCTGTATACATCACAAAACAAGACCACTAGAGAATGCCTTATGAACCATAACACTGCCTATAAAAATCTAGGCACGCTATACATCAATTTGACATGTCCCACCCGTAGCCAAAAGTTTCAATATTGGGGTCATAAAATTCCTCCCAGAAGCAAATTAGTCCTAAATCAGAAGGTTGTCCTGAAATACGGCAGCGACGGCAAATCATTTAAGAGCTAAAGTATCAAATGTATGGCATTACAAGTGTCCTTTCATGTTGAAAATCCTTTGTTAGACAGCAAGATTTTGTTACACGATGTATCTTTCAAGAAAACAGCAATCCTTATGAATCAAACGAAGAAATTAGGAAAAGACACGAAATAGGGACAAACAGCTCTTCCATCCATTATATCGTGTTTAATAAAATGGATATATAAACTCGTAGTCGACGCTGATATCCAGTCCGAATCCAACTGACCTGTGATGGGGACCATGAAAGATCAAATACATCAAGAAGGTGACCATGAAAAGAACACACTGGCTCTTCTGAAAGCTGGAAAACCTTATTAGGTAAAACTATACAGTCGTTTGAACTCTTTTTGCTGCCTATGATCTTCCCTCTTTTCATTTTGTTTGCATGGTCTTCAATACTTAAGGGGACTAGCTCTTGCAAACCATTCATGGAAAAGTAAGCACTGGAAGCATATAAATCTGGTGTATCAGCCCCAAACGTTCTCATTGATTCAATCACTTCTCGTACATGAATGACACAATCCTGACCAGCACTGGCTAGATAACGCCCATCCAAACTGAACTTCATCGTCCAAATAGAGCCCTCGTGGGCTTCAATCTCTTGACCCATGTAAAGAGCTGTAAACTCCTTATAACGTTTCCTATAGTGGCGCACTTTAGTCCACTGAGGCTTCCCCCAAGGAACATCAAAGGAACCAGATCTTCGCCTACTTCTCTCAGAATCATAGTTACTTTGATCCTCTTTAGGCCGCCTCATTGAATAGGCAGCAGATTTTAGGGCTTTCAGCCAGCTTCTCCTTTTGCTGCTTGAAATCTCTGCATCATGATGATGTACTCCGTTACAATCTGCTTGGGCCACCCCACTTTCCCTGCGCATGAGTTCTTGCACAAGAGGAGAGAGCCCCAGCGACCTTTCAAACTCATCCATAGTTAGCTGTCTATCTGTTCCAACTTCTCTAAGCTTGTTCCATAGACCATCTTGCCCCAACTCGTCTACAACAAACTCCTTGCCACTGTCTAAGTTCTTAATTTTGCACATGCATTCCCAAGTGCCACCTGAACGGGAGAAAATGGTGCCCCCGAATTCTCCATTATCCTCGCCCACATCTGGGGTACCATTGCTTGAGCTACTAGACCGAACCGAACCCTCTCTCAAACCGATATTAATAACATTTTTACAGTGCGTCTTCCTGCCACTCGATCCTGCAGTTCTTAATACGGCCCCGCTATTCTCTCTGAGCCTTTCAATTCCATTTGGAATGTTTGCAGTTTCCGTAGAACAAGTTGATTCAGCAGATGTGGAATTCACCTGATTCCCAAGCTCGCTGGGATTAGCCAAACCCATCCGCACAAGAAACCGCTGCCGCCTTTCTTGAATACTACTGGGCGCTCTTTTCCAAATCTCGTACTTAGACCTCGCATCGGCATTTCTGCACCCCGTCTCATTATCTGCAGCCTCTGATCCTGAATCTGAAGGTGATAACATTTCCTCCAGACTCTCAAAAAACTGCTCCTCCTCCTCGTCGCCCGAGCAATCCATTACTATTTTCTGAAATTACTCAGAAATTCAGCTAAATCATCGATACTTTTTCCTAAAGGCATCAAGGACCAAATAGGCTTAGAAACCCCTAACTTTCCTTGTTTTCAATTCTGAAAGAATCCATAGACGATACCAAATCAGACTCTACACGGTAGCAACCCAACAAAACAGTTACGCGGACCGATTTTGGCAGAACCCTGGTTCCGAAAACCTCTCAGCAGAGCAAAGACATCTTCTTCTTCAGAGCTCTTCACCAAATTCGTCAAAGAAAAGGGGCACAGATTCGTCAACGAAACGAGGCACAAAGTTCCCATAAAACGCTTCTTTCAAAGCCCGAGTTTGACCGAGACCTCTTCAGGGGAAAAATCCGAAGATGAAAATGACCTCAGGCCACCGAAACACCAACTCTTTATAGTAGTCGTAACTCATTTTCTCTCCTGAAATCCAACGTCGGGACCCCAAGCTTTGATCTTTAGGCCGATGCAAATTCGATCTCCGAACCGCATAGCGGCCAACTCGTAGCCGTTATTTCCCATCTTCAACCCCCGCTGCTCCAGTTTTTTGGGCCACAAACAAATTCGACCTCAATGCCGCAATTAAAAGCTTCAATCGTCGCAGCTTTAAGCTTAAATAATTTATCTTCATCATCGGATGCTCGAACCTGTTCAAATTAGCGAAATAATCTCATCAATTTCTTAAACGGCCAAAATTCTAACCGATCTCCCACCCGGTCGATCTTCATCGACCATGCAGAAAATCGCAAAACACACCACCAAAAGACCAGCCATCTTGATTTTACATAAAAGCTCAGAATGAACCTCGAGATTTGGGCAAAATAACACACACGAGCGAAGCACGAACGGGCCCAAAGATCAAGATTTGGTCTGTAAATACCTCCAAGCAGAAAAAATTCAATTCAAGGCCGGAATCCCACGTCCCTCCAATTCTCGGTTTCTCCGATCAATCCAATGGTTCTCCCCGATAATATCCCACGAATGATCTTCATCTATTCCTCGGCCTTCGCTCTGCTCGTCCATCGCATTTACTCCCTCGGTTGAAATTTAGAAACTTATCCCTTTGTTGCTCCGCATCATGGGTGAAACGCGTGCATGTGGCACCGTAATAAATTCCGCTTTACCGCCCGACGAGGTCAATATAATTGTAATTATTGGTAAAGATGGATCCGGGTTAAATTTTATCCGGGGGCTGGTCACTGTTCACGTCGGATAATCTGGGCGACCGCCTGGCCGCCGGTAAATGTGAACTGTACAGGGGCGCAGAGCTCCGCCGCACACCGACAGCTGCCTTCCGCCGCCCCGGTTTAATTGCAATGAATGGAAACAAGTCAGAGGAGGCTGTGTTGGTTGGTTTCTTTACCTATTTTTATTTAATCCAGAGTAAAGGATTGACGATTGGGAAAGAGGCTGAGGGTGGTGATCCATTTATTTTTTCAGGGTCGCTCGCCGTGTTTCTCTTTGACGTCAACAGATTCCCGCTATTTGACGTCAACTGACGATAAATAGACATGACGGTGGAATAGACCTTTCATCCTTTGTTTGCGTATTTAGTTATATGGTCCTCCCTGTTTTAATTGGAATGTATATTATCTGTACATATACATTACCAACACTCGCACTTTCCAACGAAACCCTTGTGTATGCTCAAGTACACAAAGGTTTAAATTTTTCGGTTTAAATTTTTCATAGGCATTGAGGTAGGAGGAAGGTTAAATATTTTAAGATATTATATATATAACCAAATAAAATAAGTATGAAAAGTTTTGAGAGTATAATATTTGGAAAAAAAAAATATATATATATATATATATAAATTATATGTAAATTTTGTATTAAGAAAAATTAAAATGTATAAATAGTGAGATCAAAATCAGTTAATATGCCTCAGATGCGGGTGAAATTAATGAATTTAATGCTTTTCATGACAGACAGTAAGGTTTGGTATTGCCAACTACAGGGCAGCGTGGCTTCTCACGATTTCACCCGGCGTAAGAGGGATAAACTTAAGAAGGGTAGATTTGGTAGGATCTCTGCATTAATGGTTTGCTATGTTCAAGGGGAAGCAATGGTGGTTATAATCATGGCGCTCTCGATTATTCTCCCCACAATTAGTGTTCAGCCTTCATGCTCCAGGCTCTGGTTTGCTGCGGATTTTGGGGGAAAGCAGGTCTCTGCTCACAGAGGCAAGCTTCATGCCTGTACCCTGTTATCCTGGTTGTGGTCTTATTATGTGAAGGGTCTTGATGGCAGGTTAAACTCTGCTATCAGCATTAAGCTTTCTACTGCTCTGGAATTTCGAATTGGGCGGCCCTCATCATCCTCTCAGGCCTATCTTGTGCACTCGAATTGGTGCCCAGTGCAATCTTATCGCCCTCCCGTCATTGTCCCTGGTTGTTCTGTGCCTCCCCCTACGCACCTCAATATGGTTCGTCAGAGTGTGAGGAATCGTTCCAGGGGGCGCCGAGGTAGCCGAAGGCGTTCAAAGGCAAGTTGTTCTATGAACCCTACCCTGGCTCTTGTTAATTTCCCCTCCTCTCTGGTGAATGTGCCTCCTCCTAGCGCTGCTCACAGGCCGACTCTGAACAGTGCGTTTCAAACCATGCACTTCAAGTTCCAAAGTAATCTCAATAGGCCATTGATCACTACTCATATCATTATTATCCTTTCGGAAGAAGAAAACCAGCTTTATCCTTTGGTGTGCATGGCTTCTGAGCCTTCTCAAAGCAGTGAGCATTTTACGGATGGGGGAAGCCCGAAGAAACGAAGGGGAGAGAGGTTTGGCAAGGATGACACTCCCAGCGTTACTCCGCCTCTTGAAGACATTGTCCCGGCGGTCGGGGAAGGGAATTCCAAAGCCACTCATCATCCCACGGCGAACCCAGCAGGCAAGAAGGCTGGAAGCGCAGATTTGTGGATTGGCAGTGCGTGTCCGGTGGTGGAGATGCTTCCTAGTGAGGACGTGGATGTTTAAGACCACCCGGGTCTGTTCAAACTTTCTTTTTTGGTTTTGTTGACGTCTCAAATGACCATTTTCAGGTAGTTTTGTTTGCAATCATGGTTCAACATCTTCAGCCAGATGGTTTTGTTTTTCCTCTCGGGTAGTGGCAGTATAATGATCTTCTGGTTAGCCAAGGAAAGTGTCTGTCTTGCTTTTACGCCTCTTCTTATGTTATACTGGTCTATCTCTGGGTTCTACTATGTTTTCTAGCTTTCTGTAACTGGTCTTCTCAGGTTCTTCCTACACGGGCAGTTTTGTTGCGTTGAGTGCTCTCGGGTATTGTTAATAGAATTGTTGCATTGAGGCCTCAACTCCTTGTAATATTATTTTACTTTTCAGTTAATAGAATTAGTCTTTGCCGAGAAAAAAAAATCAGTTAGTATGAATTAAAAATAAGAAAGAAAAATTGGAATTGAAAGTATAAAAATAATTTTAAAACTAAGATTTAGAAAAAGAAAGATGTCTAAAAATTTAAAAATTGTTGAAAAGTTATATACAAAAATGCAGTTAATATAAGTTAAAAATAAGACAAAAAATTTGGAATTGAAAATATACTAAATAATCGGAATAAGAGGATATAGAGAAATAAAGATGCACAAAAATTTAAAAATTGTTGAAAAGTCGCATACAAGAATGTTGAATGAAAGGAAATTGGAGAAAAAAACATAAAAGAAAACAACTCCAACATACATGGCCATAGCAAACTACAATACTACTTAGAGCTTAACATTAGGTGGTGTGAAAAACATGTAACAACACATATAATGACCAACTTACACTAGTTGAGATGTGAAGTAGAAATATGGGAACAAGCTGACCAGTTGTAGCAGAAGAGTTTATGTCAAAACTTAGGAATAGGGAGGTAGAAGCTAAGCAACACTTCCCCTAGAATGTGCAACATAGATGAAAATTGGGGTGATATTAGAAAAATCAATAGAGGATCTAATGATAGGTACAATAAGCTTTATACAAGCAATAGATGATTTAGAGTTGAGTCAAAGGGGCAACCAATGATTAATGTATAGAAAAGAGGGTCAAACTCAGTGGAGTAGACTAATTTCTTGATTATGATCCTAATATCATGCCACTAGCTCTAGTTATCATAATTTTGTGCTTTATTGTCTTGGAAAATGATACATAAAATGTAAAATTTCCTATCATTTATGGCCTTTTAGTATCATAAATTGTTTAATAACATATATCTATCATAATTGAATACACCATTAGCTACCAACATTATTGTAATAGAATCATCCTTTTAACAAATCTTTGAGCTTAATAATAAAAATGAAAGATTACAATTCATAAATAAACAAAAACTATCATTTCATAAGGTCTCTAACATTACCTAATTTTTTATTAATTAAAAAAATTGAAGTACATATCTACATCGAATTCCTCACCATGAACACTTTCATTCTCTTGTTATTCAGGTAATTCATCTCAACAATTACATGGGGTTATTAGATTATTCATCCCCATAATTATATGGGGTTATTAAGGATTATAAAAAAATCTAAGATACTTGTCTACATCTTCCTCCCCATTGTGATCACTTTCATCCTTGGATTGCTATTGTGACCACTTTCATCCTTTGGTTGCTATTGTGACCACTTTCATCTTTTTGTTGTTTAGGTGTTTTATGTCAATAATTATATCAATAATTATTAAGAGTTTTAAAGATGGAGTTTCATTAATTAAATCATATATTTTAAGCTATAAATAATTTGATTATGAGGTGTAAAATATTGCTCACAAAAAATAATCGTGTTTTTCCTACTAAATCATTAACAAATATTTTTAAATAAAAATTAATATAGTTAAAGATAGGGATTGTTTAAAAATTTTACCTTTTTCATTTTCAAATGATACAAATTGTTGGAAGATTGTAATTTTTCTATTATTTAAATTGCATTTTTTCATCGAGAGAATTAGATGTTGTAATGTTATGTAATGTAAACATTTTGATTCACTAAAATTACAACAACAACAAAAAATTAAACCAATCTTAATTATGGATCTATCAAGAGGAATTAAATATCTTGAGGCGCAAACATTTCCTCGTGTTTTGCACTAAAAAAAGAGGTTTAATCCAAAGTTAAGATGAATCTATGTTGGTTTAATATATAAATAGATTCAACTTATGACAACTCAAATCTATAATTTCAATAAATCCTTGTCCAATTTCAAGCAAAACTAACCCCAAAAGTATGGCACAAAACATAAACCTTTAGAAGATTTTTGAGTAAAATTAATAATAAAAAAATCAATTACAAAATCGCAGGTTAACTAATAAGAAAAATGGTTCTTTTTGGACAGATTCGATAATACAATTTGAGCAAGATTGTAATTTCTTATTATTTAAAATGCACTTTTGAATCCAACACCCTAAAAAAATCCTAAGGTACTATAACTTTGTAGATTAAACGACTTAAATTTATGATTCTTAAATATTTTTACCCTAGTCTCCACAAAATTGACAAAAAAAGGTATTTGGAAAAAAATCATTTCGTCTATTAGTTGAAGTAAATAATTTAAAAATATTAACCATAAATGTATTATTATTATTTGCAAAATGGTTCTTTTGGACACAATATTTGAGCAAGATTGTAATTTCTTATTATTTAAAATGCACTTTTGAATCCAACACCCTAAAAAAATCCCGAGGTACTAGAACTTTATAGATTAAACAACTTAAATTTATGTTTCTTAAATATTTTTACCAAATCTCCACAAAATTAACAAAAAAAAAATGGAAAAAAGTCATTTCATCTATTAGTGAAACTAAATAATTTTAAAAATAGTTGTCTTTACTGCAACTTTTTGGACTTTCCTAGAATTCGGCGGGAAAATTTGAGGTGAAATCTTGATTTGTGTTATTTAAACTGGTTTTTTAACTACATATTTGGTTTGCACCCTGAAAACCACTAGGACACTTTGATTGTGTAGGCATTACCCATCAAGCTTGTGATTTCAATAAATTACTGCCAGATTTTAGAGAAATTTGACAAAAAAACTCACCAAAAAAACTTCCAAAAAGTCACACTAAAGACAACTCCATTTAAAAATATTAACTATAAATTAATTATTATTATTTACTCCTTTTAGTGGGAAAACTTATCATAACTCAATTGTCAAACCAACAGTGAAGACAACCATCTTGGCTCATCACCATTATTAAAGAAAAACCACGCCACCTAAAATAACCCGTTGGTAATCCATAAAAAGACGAGCTCTTAACCGTGAAAACATATTTTAAACCCAATTTTTATAACTTTAAATAACTATCATATTAAATTATACTTAAGTAATTTATTATAATATATCTATACAATTTAACAACATTCCTCGGGAAAAAAAAATCAATATAATTTAACGACAATAATAAAATAATTATATAGATATATATTAACACAAACACCCAATTTCAAGACATCTAACGGAATATGAATAAAGGCTAAATCTTCAATAATTTTAATAACAGTAAAATTCCTCATACTACAAAGCCACCTCCTTAGCTAAAGTTATTATTTATCCCGACAAAAAGGGAAGGTTGTCTTTGAGTGCTATTCGTGTCAAACGAATATGGTTATATATTTAGCTTTATGGTTTTTTTAACGGACATCAACATTTATATAAATCTAAGTAGCGTATTCCTGTCTCTAATCCCAAGGTTCATGCTACAATTTTATTTTTTCGAATCACCATGTCTTTATTCCAATATTAACTTTAAAGATTATTTAAACCAAATCTGTAACGAACTCTTCACAGAATATTATATAATATTTACACGATGACACCACGTGTCTATATTCGGTGTTGTTATGTTATTGAGATGGAGAAACATTGTGCGTAGACGTTTCTTGCCATTTAGTGGACATTTGAATAACGCTACGCGTTATTACATTTTTCAACCTTACATTGCATGTTCTTTTTAGATGGATGGACTACATAATGCCAATGTTCCTTGGAGTTGTGGTCTCAAGACTATCTTTCCTTCATAGTTGGGGGTCTTGTCCTTGGAGTTGTGGTCTCAAGACTATCTTTCCTTCATAGTTGGGGGGTCTTGTTTATTCATTTTGTTGGAAGCATGGAAAAGTGTAACCTCGTCCCTCCAAAAAGCCTGAGATTTTGCAATGTTGTGTGCAGGTTGGAGATGTAAAAATTAAGTGAGAGGGTATCTGCAACATTTTTTTGGGATGCCCCTTGGTGTGAGTATTTTTTTTTTTTAATTTATTTTAGGATGGTAAATAATGCTATTAAGTTAATATAAAAGTTTGTACTCACACATCTTTTTTGGATGCTTTTTCTTGGGATGCTCTTTGGTGTGAGTAGAGTGTTATGGGTTTACTGCCATTAGGTTAATATAAAAGTTTGTATTCATAACTTTTTTTCGGATGCTTTTTCTGCCATTAGTAGAATGTCTTTTTTTTTGTTTGGAAAAATTGTAATTTTCATTGATATAAGAAAATTACATATTGTAGATGTTGTTAGCATATGCTATATGTGAAATTGTTTGCCTATCAAAAAAGAAAGTATATAAAAAAAAATCAATAATTCTTCACACAGGGAGAATATGTCTTCTACGTTGTTCAAAAGTGATAAAAAAAAACTCCTCACAGGGAGTACAATTCTCTGTCATATATATACATTTAGTAAAATCTAAATATACAAATATGAATATGTCTTCTATGTTGTTCAAAAGAGATAAAAAAAACATATACATTTAGTAAAATGGAAATATACAAATATGATGATAATTTAAGCAAAAAAAACTATAAACATGAGAATCAGGATCCTCCAGTTATGCTGTGTAGGCTCCTCCAGTTATGCTATGTAGTCCATATATGGATGGTGGTGCTATGAATAGAATGTCATATAGGTTGTTTTTTTTTCTTAACTAAAATTGCTATTAAGTTAATATAAAGTTTGTACCCACAACATCCTTTTTAATGCCTTTTTGTTATGAGTAGAATGTCACATAGGATTTTTTATTTTTTTATTTTTATTTTTTTAATTCAACAATGGTAAGTCTTTTTTTTAACTAATATTACTATTACGTTAATATAAAAGTTTGTACCCACAACATCTTTTTTTATGCTTTTTTGTTATGATTAGAATGTCACATAGGGTTTTTTTAATTCAAAAATGGTAAGTCCTTTATTTTGAGGCATAAATATAGGAGGAGTTGGTCTCTAGCTTTTATAGACTATATATTGAAAAGTGGTTATTGATTTTGCTTTCAATTTTTTTTTATTGATAAGTGGTTATTGGTTTTGGCTAAGCAATTATATAGTTGATAGACATTAATTTTTCGATAATTAGTTAGCCATTTGCTTCAAATGGTTAACTTGTGAAGTTTTTCGTAAAACAATGTGTATTTTGAATTTCAAACAAAAAATACTTATCTTTATAAATTTACATTATTTATATCAGTAGTAAACGAAATTTTAATTTAAAATAATATAAATTTATATTAAAGTAAAATGAAATTTTCAAGTAAAACATTTCCAAATGGAAATTAGTTTAATTTTTCTAAATGGAAATTAGTCTAATTTTTTTAAGATCTATCTTAAATAATGTTAAGGCTTAATTAAGATCAAGATTGGATATGAAAGAGCATATTCCTCATAAATACATAAAACAAAAATAATATTAAATTCAAAGAAAAAATAACAATATTAAAGAAAGAAAAAAAAAAAATGATAATATAAATAACATTATAATAACATATTTTAATGAAAAAAATGAAAAAATATATAAATGTTAAAGAGAAATATATATAAAGATATAGTATAGTTAATTCTTACCAAAATGAAATGTGAGGATTTTGAAAACAACAATTTATAAGTGTAAAACAAAATAGAATGAGAACATTAAACTCTTAAAAGCAAGTTAGAGAAGAAAGAGTATATGATAAACCTATATATAAATTATTTAAGAATATTTAAAACATCAAAGAAAGAAGGTTGATGGAAATGGTAAACTAATATACAGGGTGTCTATCACCTACCATAATCTCTATATGGAAACAAATATTACATGAAAGGACATGAGAAAGTGAAAAGCATATAATATAGAGGGAAGAAGAGTATCTACACACCCAAACCAGCTGGGTGGGGAAATAATACTAAACAATGTATGAGGGATGTGGCTTCTTTCCCATGTTGGAATTAGGTAGACAAAGAAATTAATAAGCTATTAAATATTACATGAAACTAATAAACTATTAAATATTACATGAATAAATAAATAAATTACACTAATATTACTTGTTGGTATTTCCTTAATTATTAATATATTGTCTTTAATACTCAGCCAACATTTCTAACCAGTATTATTATTAAAAATCATCATATAATCAATTCACTAAATTTTGATGTCACATGAATAAATAAATAACTTACGCTAATATTATTGGTTAGTATTTCTTTAATTATTAACATATCCTATCTAATACTCAACCAACATTTCTAACCAGTATTATTATTAAAAAAATCTAGTTTATATATTAAAAATCAACAAACATATAATCAATCCACTTAAAAAAATCTAGTTTATATATTAAAAATCAACAAACATATAATCAATCCACTTAAAAAATCTAATTTATATAGTAAAAATCAACACTATGATTTTCATAATAATCAATTCCCCCTAAACATCGATGTTATAAGGGCCACTGGTTCGTGCAACAACATCTTGACATACATTTTTTTTTAATTTTTAATTTTATTTTTAATAACTTTTATTTATAAAATAATTATATAATTAAATTTAATATAATATCAAAAATAAATATTATAAATTAATATAAATGTTAATATGAGTTTTAAATTTTATGCCATATTGCTTATAAAAGAATTAATAAAACATATATAAGTTCAATGGAAACATAACATCGAGCAAACCACATACATAATTTAATTTTTAAATAGTTTTTAATTTTTTAATTATTTTTTATGAACATTTATTATTCAATATAAACTTTCAATATTTTAAATTTAATAATACAAATATAATATAATATTTATTTTAAATTTTATAGAAATAACTTAAAAGCTTAACATGTACATCGAGAGTTTATACATAATTATTTTTCATGAGAATAATTTCGGCAAAATCACATAAGAAACCATTTGTCGACGCGTTTCGAACCAACTAGTGTGGTTCATCGTCAGGACAAGTTGAAGATCCAATCTGAACGATGCAATAAATAGGGTCAGCAGGCTATTCCAACAGCTATTTTGACAAGTAACGGTTAATGGACCTCTAACAGCTATATTTTCATTATTCATATATTTATTAATAAAATTCATTATTTTATTTTAAATATTTAAAAATCAGATATTATTTCTAAATAAA
>APFE031527888.1:15726-46018 GCA_000404065.3 Pinus taeda
ACCTCTTAGAAGCGCCCAGGGTAGATAGTGAGGGTGAAAACCTTCTGGAGGTGCCCCAGCTATCTCAGACTAACAAAAAAAATAAAAAAAAAGAAAAGAAAAATAAACCTAATTTCTATTGAATAAATTGCAGGTTGCTTGAAGGTCATTACAGGTTTTAGGAGGATCGCAAAAGACACAAACAGAGAACATGACTAGGCTGCATGCATCCCTCACAATCCATTTCTCCATGACCATTACCCTTTCCTAAGATTTGGTCTCATTCAAGCTAAGATTTCACCTTCTACATGAAATTCTGTATCTTCTACAGGAGGATCCTGTAGAATCTACGGAAAAGTCAAATTAATCCTAGAAGAGGACCCGAGGGTTGGGAATCTATCTATGAGGCCTATAAACCTCCCTTCTTCCATCCATCGCCATATGTTTCCCTTTTTTCCATCTCCATACACCTCCATTGTAGTCATTTTTATGTCCCTGCACAGTCACACACGGAAATCCTATTTCCTTCATGCTGAAAAAAAAAAAAAAATTATTGACAAATCAAGACAACAGTTTTTTTCACTTACCGTACTTGATACCTTCCATCTAGATTCCTTATCAACCGAGAACCTTGTCAGAAGTTTTAGCCCTACTCATTTTAGCTTGAATCTCAAAAGGAGAAGCAGCTACAGGAAATCCTACAAGATTCCTGTAGCAGCTAATCCCTCTGAAAGACATACTCTAGAGATAGGGTCAACAAAGTATGGCATATGAAACATGCATGGAGCTCTATTTGAATGTGTGAACATCAACAACCGCCCAAGACCGAGCATGCAGAGTGCGAGCAGCAACATCAATGAAGAAATGGGTTCCAAAATCTGAAATATGTATAACACGGCTGCGACTGCATAGGTAAGTGCCTAAATCTATTCCTCAATTACATTAATCATATTTTAAGGTTGCGTGACTATGGGAATGGTTCAGATCGAATGGAATCGATGGCTAGTTAACTGGACACCCTCGGTCAGTTACACATCCTTGTGGAATCCAAACGAGCCCCGTCAAATTCAAAACTGCCAATAAGATACGCAACCAGCACATGTGGAATGTCCATTCAGGAAGAAATATCTGGGACTGGTAGTGGTGGCGGTGGATAACAGAGTAAGGGAGGTGATGGTGGTCAGTCAACATCCAGAAACATTATGACCGTGACGTAGGATCAATGGTCTATTCCGACCACCTCATCTCCTCACCATGAATCATGCCCACAGTTAAAAGGTAGCTGGGTTGAAACATTCACCACCCTTTTTTCATTCTGTACTCATGACGTTCTCAACCAGAGTACGCATCTACCTCTTCCAGAGTAGCTAACCAATCGTCCTCCACTAGTTTTATGCCTGTTTTTTTTAAAATCTCTCGCCTATCGAGCTCTACTGGAAGCACAATTTCATTCTACAAGAGCCGAGAGATTTCTACAAAAGCTCAAAACGAGGTAGGCTTGGGAAAACTTCTTTGTGCATGATTTGTCTAAGGTGGTGAATTGAACATAGCAGTAGATTGAAAAAAGAGCTAAAATCTACCTTTGCATTAAAAGAGTGAAAGTCTGCCTGCATATTTCCCTAAGTCTACACAGTTTCTTTTTCTCTTTGCATCTAAAATCTCCCCATCCTTTTTCAAATTCTCTTGTAAGAAAGATACATGCAGCAGTAAAGGCCAGTCTCTGTGTGTGTGTGAAAAAAACAAATGTCTATCTACGTGCTGAGAAAAGAACCTGTGTCCTTATTCTCTGTTCTGTAGAAAAAATCCTTTCTTTTCAAAACCAGGAAGTCAAATTCAGGGTGGCAGTAGTTTAAAACAAGAGAATTATTGCCATTTGATATTGCAAAGAAGCACCCAAGAAATTATTTCTTGGGTTCAGAAAAAACCAAATTTAGCTATCCTTTGTTTCAGTGATTGACTGTTTTTTTTCCCACCTGAGCATTTTCTTTTCTGGTTAAAACACAAAAAGAGCACTCAACACCATGCCAGGAGGATTCATAAGGAAAGAACCCTTAGAATCTAGCAAATTGCATGAGCACGCTGAGGTGGTGGACCTTTTCACCAAGGCAAAATGGATATCCTTCTTTGACAGAATTCAGGGTTATGATGAAGAGATAAATGAAGAGTTTTTGATGTCCCTGAGACCACATTCGAAGACAGATGCCACAGTTAGTTTTAGGGGTTTGACCCTAGAATTTACACCTGATCTCATCAGTAGAATTACTGGTCTACCATTGGGGCTACCTTGGAGCAAAGAGGAGAGATCATTGGGACAAGTTGCTAAGAAAACATTTTTTCTGTCTAAGGACCATATTGTAGAAGATAAAAACGGGGTTAGAAGGACAAGCTTACCTCCTCTCTGGAGTGAAGTTAGTTATCAAATAATGAAGAATATCACATGTGAAAGGAGGTTCAACATCATTTATGGATATCATTTGAGGTTGTTACAACATGAATTAAGGTATGGGATGCACTTGCCTCCAGCTAGAAAACTAAGCATCCCATATTTACTCCTTTAGTCCTTAATTGAATGTGGTACAAAGCTAAATGAAGGGGTCCCAAACTAGTTGGTCCACCATGCGCTCATCAAAATATTAGTGGAAGATGCTTTACACACCTATACTATCCCCATAGCTTGGGAAATATTTAGAAATATGTCCAGGGATGATGACATCGGAACTTTGGTTGAGAGCATCAGCCCATCTAGCAGTGATGAGGGGGAGAAAACTGGAGAAATTGAGAAGAAAAATGATGAGGGAGCACAAGACATTCAAGCAGAGGGAAAAACAGAGGAAGAACAGAAGGAAAGAGGAATTTGACAAGACTACTAAACCTAATACAGAGAAGGAGATAACATCAAGAACAAAGAAGGGTAAAAGGGCACAGATTGGAAAGAAAAGGGCCAAGAAAGCCCAAAAGAAGACTTCCATAGCCAAAGTAGGCACCCAGCAAGAGAAGGAAAAGACACACCTTGAGATATTAGGGACACGGGCAGAAATAGTGGGCATAGAGATTTCTACAAGAAGTGACGGAAAATAACAATAGCAAGAGAAATCCCCTGAAATGTTGGCACGGGAAGCAGTAGCTATGCTTGTTGCATTAAGCACACCTACAAAAAAAAAAGGAAAAAGAAAGAGGCAAACCTCCATGTACTTTAAAGCCAGAAGAAGCATAAGGATCAAAGTGGGCAAACTCCAGCCACCATCAAAGGAACCAATTGTCATTGAGGACATAACCACTAAAAATAAGGAAGAGTATCCTTCTAAGATATCTATCACCTATGAAAGAGGAAGCCCAAAAACCTCCACATGGAAAGAGAGAATTAGGATGATGGACTCAAAGGCAGTTCTACAAGAAGCTGAAACATCTCTACAGGAAACTCTATCCAAGTTAAACAAGACTGAGAAATTGGAGGAGAAGGTAGCCAAATAGTCACAGGGAGAGAGAAAGGCCAAGGAAATACTTGAACCAACCCCTCAGCCTCATGTGGGCTCATATTACAATCTATTATAGGGTGGTAAAATCATCCCACAGAAATTTGGTGTACCCTTATTCTTCGAATTAGAAAAATAAAGGGTGCGAACCCACACATGGATGTAAATTGCCAAATCTAGAGGAGTTGAGGACATAGGCCACATGGAGGACAAGCTGAAGGAATCAAGAGGGGAGTTGGCCATGGTGAGGCACATAGAAAGAAAGTAAAAGAACCCAGCTACAAGAGGAGAATGAGCTACTGAAAAAGCAGTTGCAACTACAGGAAGGTCATAAGGAAGATAGGCTGACCATTTTGGGAGGGCAGCAATAGCAAAAAGGACCTCTAGCAGACAAGGAAACAACCGAGAAACAACAGAGAGAGGAAAAGCTACAAGCTGATGTTGAGATGCTAACAAAACTACTGCAAGAAAAGGAATCTCAAGCAGCAGAAGAAATATAGGTTTTAAAACAACAATTGCAAGAAAAAGAAGCCCAAATGGCCTGCATGGCCAGCTGGGCAGTAGAAGCCTTACAATGTATAAAACCTGCTAAGTCCTATGCATTATATCTTAAAGACCAATAGTTGCAATTTCAAATTAACACATTGGCCTAAAGGGGCACCATTGCATTCCAGAATTACAATCATTTTATGCATTTGTGTGACAATAGCTCAGCTGAAGATAAGGCTAAGTTAGTAGAATTCTATTTACACAATTTGGCACTTCCAAACATGAATCTATGGGTCCCTAATGATACATTGGGAGATGTACAACTCATGGCTATGGCTTCTTGGTTAAGCCATGAGGAAAAGAGGGCAGTAGAAATTCGAAAGGTTATGGACAAGGAGCTAAGTGAGCCACTCATGATCAAGGCAGAACTAGAATATCCCTCAGCTTTAGTATATGCTCATCAACACCTTGCCAATAACCCTCAAGTTCTCCCAGATTACGTTGAAAGGTGAGCTCAGGCCATTTCTCACTTTGAAGACATGGAAAGATTGTTTGGTGATAATTGCATTCATGCTTTCACAAGGAGATGGAAAACATTGTCCCATAGTCTGAAAATAAGAGAGTACCACTCCCCAACCAGAATGAGGGAGGCTTTAGCAAGAGTGCCACTTTATAAACAGTCAATGCAAAACCTGAAGGCCAACTGGATTGGCTTAAAGTTCAGTCCTCCACTACTCTTAGGACTACTGGAAGGGGTTAATGAAGAAGAAGAACTCAGGCAATGGGAGGAAGTAGACAGAAAGGTAGGGTTTCATGACAGAGAAGAGGACATCACCTCAGAGGCCTGGGATGTCGGAGAGGCAGTCAAAGCAATCAAAGATGATGAACTGGATTAGTTGCTCAGAGGATGAACAACACATTCAGCAGGGGGTGATGATGAGCCCCAAAAATGGATAACTTTATGGGCTCATTTTGCCTATTATTCTCATTTAATCCACCATTCTCTATATTTTTATGCATGCTTTTGAATATATTTATCTTAATTGAGTGAATGGGAATAGTCACTTGACCACAAAGTCTAATACGTGCTTATTGCAGATTTTTGGACAATTTTGGACCAAGATCATGCATTTATGAGCATATTGGTAGCCAAATACGAAGAAAAAAGGCTGAGGATTTATCGGAGGGGTGTCTCCTGCACTAAATGACCCCTTCCTCGAGTTCTCCACCATCGGTGCAGAGTTCAACAACCCACCAAAAATGATTTTAAGGGGCAGCCAAGCAAGTCTACTGAAGTGGCTAATTGACTGCAGTTTTGGGCAGCCAAGCTCCTAAAGTTAAGGAGGACTGTTGGGAGTTCTCATTTGCATAAGTAGGAAGGCTTCAAGCCTTGGTAGTTTAGCTATTGAACAATTTATTTTCGCACTTTAGTGCAGCTCTGCATTCAACTCATTTTGGAGCTCTTTTTGTAAACAATTTTGTGACATGACTATTATTTTTGATTAATGAAGATGAATCTCGCTTTGCACCAAATCTGAGCTTTTCTTAGGAGGCTATAGCTCTTGGGGTTGGGCCCAACCCAAGTGACAGTACCTCCTTTTTGTATTTTTATGTGTTTTTACTGCATTCATAGGATAATTTCTGTTATATAGGGTAAATCTTTCTTTGCTACTTAGGTTGTTTTAGATGATTAAGATAGTTGTTCATGCTTCAGGTTGATTTGACAGTTTGGTAACAAGAAAAGATCCACAAAAAGGCTATCAAGTAGTGCTTGATCTCATTTCTCCCTCCTTGGGACCATGAGTTGAGACCAAGGCATACTTGGTGCCACAAAAACACTGTTTTTGCCTTCCAATGCAATTGCTAGTGTTAGATTTTAAGCTGGAAAAGTTGATATCAGTTGTGTTTTCATTTTTAGATCTATTATTTCTCAGTTTCCATATCTTTCTTGCATGGTTTCCTATCTATAAACTTTTGTTCATCATGTTTCTGGTTTTTAGGTCAGATTAGGTCAAAATAGATAAATATCTGTTTTTTTTTAGTCTTTACTTGGACCAATTTTGAATAGAAGTGTGCAGAGCACCTATAAGACACTCCAACCTATCATGCCTTCATCATGCAACCTATTCCAGTCTCTTTCTCAAGGTTTACTTCACTCATTTGCCACACTTTCCCAAACAACCCTAATTTCTACGTTTTTGTGCAAAATCACTTCCTTCACCTTTGAACAACTCCAACCATATTCTTCACTCCAAAGCTTCATATACCAAATTATAGACCCTTTAATATCCTTATCCATCCTTAATTTCCACTTTCCCACCATTTTTCCACCATCAACCGTCTAAAATCCACTTTCGGCCTGTTCCTGTAGAACTTCCTGTAGATCCCATGCGGACTTCCTGTAGAAGTTCACGCGAGCAGTTCTTCAACATCTGATCACTGTGGAATTCTCTAGAATGGTGCTAGGGACCCCTTAGGTACTCCCCTCACCTTCCCAACCTCCTGCACATGCCTACTCCACTTTCTTTCGCCAATAAACCTTTGCACAATAAAAAATAGTTAAACCACATGCATAATAATTCTGCATAAAATTACTCAAAAATATAAAAAGATGATTTTTCCATATTTTCCTTCAGAAGTAGCTTATACATATGCATTTTACCTTTCCAAGAGTCAATGGCATCCATTTCAACAACTTTCATCTCTTTTCTTGCACAAGTAGGGTTAGTCGGTAAAACTAGGGTTTGCATTTCCTTTCAGCTTTCATCTTCTTTCTGCAAGTAGACTAGCCTCTTTATAGTTAGCTTTCATCCATCATAGTTAAAATCTTCTTCTAAGAACTCATAGAAGTTGGCTTAAGCTCCTAGCGAACTTGTGCCAGCTGATCAAGTGACAGCCTACAATAAGAGCTAGTACTTGCACATATAGCACCGTCGCTTCCAAGTTTGTTACAAACTACTAGGTTGATAAAAGTAAAGTAGGGAGTCCCAGGAGTTGCAGCATCATTGCTGCAATACTGAATCTCACCAAATATCATGGTCACATGTTGTGACTAACAAGGGGTTTGAAGACAATAGTTTAATTAATTTTATTTATTTAAATATATGAGAGTGTCTATTTATTGGAAAATATGAGAAAAGGTATATGTGGTTGATTGATCCTCCCTGTGTGGAGACTAGGCCAAATAGTTAGATTTATTTTCCTAGAATAGAATATGAGGAATTTTAAAATCTTGATTTAGCATTGGTTTAGAAAAGAGTGCGTTTGAAGAGAATTTTTGGAAGAGGTTGAGAGATTTCTAGTTCTGAACTAGAATTGGTTTATGAATCCATTTATTTGTATAAATTGTGTCTTCTTGTATAATTTAGAGAGGGAGAGGTGAGGCAGAGAGGGAGAGGTGGGACAGAGAGGAAGAGGATTGAAAAGCATTGTAATCCTGTGGGAGACGTAGGAGGAAATGGCCATTAAATAGAAGAATCATGCTAGAGGAAGATAGAGAACCTAGAAGTGTAGATATGTATTGATAATTGAATACAATAAATTGGTTTTGGTGTGTGAATCCGCTTGTTTGTGCATCTTTGAGTTCTGTTGTATATTATATGGGCTGATAGTTAAATTTTGATTTGCAGGCGTGTCAATTAACCATGATTCACTATAAGATCGATGGTGAGCTATTGATAAATTTAAGGATTGTTATAAATAAATGGCATGTTTAGAAACTCTAGTTAGACAGAGTAATGTGCTTTAATATGGAAATCCACCCATAGCGAATGAAACTAAGTTGAGAAAGAAGTAAAATAAATGATGTATAGGAACCGTCAGATCCCATAGATCGACGGTTCAGATCAAACCCAAGGGCAGAGCAAAGCTTATTATATTGCATTGATAGATCGTTTTTATAAAGGGACGGTTCTTTTAAATATGGAAATAAGCGATATGCAATCAAATCACAACCGTCAGATCAATTTCAGATTGACGGTTGAGATCTAATCGGCAATCACGTGTTGGGAAAGAAAAGGATAATGGAGAGTTAGGGCAGTGAAGTGCTGACAACCGATAAGTGATATCACTAATAGGCCAATCGACGATTGGGGGTTGTGGTGATTGGCAGTCGGGGAAGTCAGAGTTTGGACCTATCAGAGGGGTGAGAGACTTAAGCGCGAACCCGATCATATTTATATATGTGAATGAACAATATTTGAGTTCTGTCCTATTCAGTTATAGCTGGATTTCCTTGTATTTATGTGTAAAGTGGAGATCCGCAAAAATGCGATGAAGCATATGGAACAGTGGACCCAAAAGATATATACAAGCAGGTTTATGGAGTTTGAGTTCTAGAACTTGAGTGTGGTATGGTTTTCCAAGGTTTCCCCATGTATTTCTATATTGTGTGATGTTGAGGGGCCTAAGGCTTGAACACATATGTTAAAGCCCTGATAATGTAAAGAAAATTTGATAAGTGTTTAGCCCATGATTTTAAAGGTTTAGGCTATATGGGAATGCCTCCGAAAATTTTATGTGGGTACAAGCACGGAATCTGGACCCAATTGTTGGATTGCCTTTAAATTGGGTTCTGTACACCACAATCCCATGGTCTGTGGACCAAGGGCGAATCTCATTAAGCTGACAAAAACTATCTAAACTAAGGGCAGAAACCATTTTTGACTGCTTACATATTCGCACTCCACGACCACAAAATGTGGAGACTTTACATTATTTTACACAAAACTTGGGCCTTTAGCCCCAAAAATTAGGCTTTTAACCCCAACATTGACCAAAGGGGACCCATTCCCAACAATTCCTATGACTGAGCACTTGAAATACAATTGTGTTGTGTTTTTCAGACTCCCCATATTGTAATATTTTATAAAAAGAGCTTTATGAAATCACAATTTTCCAACTGGCTTTGGCTCCTTATGCTTATCCCTATATCACTTTTCACTCCATGGGACTAGGAGTCATGACTTGGGGCATAATGCTTAGGTGCTAACATCCCCAGGCCCTGCTGGGGGTCTATATTCCTTTATTATGTCCTCTTCGCCCTTGGTTCCTCAAACTCAACACGAATGAGCATCAACACCATCAAAGCCCCCCTTTCATGGAAAATTCTCGCATAGAGCATTTACATAGGAGTTACGAAACTCTGATGTCTAAAATTATTCATAGAAACCATGTACTTAAGCCCACTCTGCACCCTTAGTTTGATTAGTCTCCCTTGACCAAGTGTCAGTCTATTGGAGCTCCTTTATTTGAACTTTTCAAAGAAAAATTTATAGTGGAGTTCATGTTGACATTGTCACTCCATGTGGTGCCTCCTCAGTGGTGACATGTGTCACCTAGATTTGGCTCACTAAGCCCAAAACTCATAATCTTCTTATCACGTGTCCTTCAATACGACCACATCATGAATATGTCATCTACCACCTCATCCCCTTAGGACCAATAAACTATTTCCATGTGTCCACCTGGAGGAGAGAGAAAGGGGTCCATCAGACTTTGGTTTTTCAGTGAAACCCTTTATATTTCGCTTCTCAGCATCCCTCAAAACTTAACACTTTTGATGCTCTTAAATAATTCATTTGTTTATAAATTTTGAGGTTTTAACCTGCCAAGGTTTCAATGTACCATTCACTTTGATATTTCGGCCTTTTTATATTGGGACTCTTTCAAAATAATTCTTCGAGGGAATAAGTTGTTGAGGTCCTGATGTGATCATTTGTTCTAAGGTTCCGATATCGAGGCTCTCTTATCATATCTGATCCAATATTTTGAAATAATCCATGGTTCTAATGTTTTGATATTAGGCTTGTATTATTGGATTAGAACATTCTTTAGAGGGGATTTCATTGGAGTTCTAAAATCCTGATCTCCGATCTGCAGTCCTTCAATATTTCATATTTTGAAACTCAGCCCTACTGAAATACTTTCATTCTCATCCTCTGATATTGAGTCTCAATATTTCGATAGCCTCCAATACTTTTGCCCTCCTATATTTTGGCCTCCTGAGGTCCCGATAACCTAGATTGCCTTAATATTTTGACCTATTCTAAACAAACTTCAGCAGTCAATAACGTTTGATCTTGATGGCTATTCCTAGACTTGTTCATACCATTGGAAATCTCTTTCAAAGCACTTTCCAATGGATAGGGTCATGTAGTAATGAGCCCACTTGGAGCCTAAAATATGATGCCAAGAACCTGCGCGCCCCCCCCGCTCGATTCAACATAGTCGTCAAGTTGACATTAATGCCAACACACTCACAACCACTAGCCATCCTGACAAGGCCAACAATTCGACAATCTCCCCCTTTTGCATTGATGCCAACACCATAAGCTCCCCTTGAAGTTGGGCATGGTCTTCCAAAAGAATTCTCCCCCTGGCATCAATGGCAAAGAATACTTTGGAATACTCCCCCTAAATCACTACAACCTACTCTTCCATTGATCCCTCATGCTAAGTAGCTTCTAACACCCCAAAAAATGGAGTGATTTGGAAGGAGGAGTCACAATTCCTATCCTCTTCCTGAGATATTCAAAGGGTTCCCTTTCCAGTGGCTTAGTAAATATATCAGCAAGTTGGTCTTTAGTGGCCACGTATTCAAGTCCGAAAGTATTGGCTGCAACTTGTTCCCTTAAGAAATGGAACTTGACAGGAATATTATTGGTCAATGAATGCATGAATGGATTTTTAGAGATACTGATGGCACTTTTATTATCACATATAATAGGAATAAGATTAGTCAACTTTACCTAAATATCTTTTAAGCTCTTCTTCATCCATAGAATTTGTGTGCAACAGGTAGCGATTTCAATATATTCTACTTCAGCAGTCAATAAATAAATGGAAGCATGTTTCTTGCCAACCCATGACACCAAGAATTTTCCCAAGAAGAAAGTTGCACCTGAGGTTCTCTTCCTATGATCAAGACTGCTAGCCTAATCAGCATCAGTATAGGCCTTCAACTTGAATTATTTTCTCTTAGCATACCATAGTCCATATTCTATTGTTCCTTGAAGATATTTGAAAACCCTTTTGACAAGAACAACATCAATTTCATGACGGAAGGCTTGAAATGAGGCCATAATACCCACAACTTGCATGATATTGGGCCTCAACGTTGTAAGATATGACAATATTCCTATCAAGGATTTGTATTCAGTCTGATTTACTAGTGGTGTCTCATCTTCTTTGAACAATTTGTAGCCTGTAACCATAGATTTACTCAATGGATTTCAATCTTCCATCCCAAACTTCTTCAGAGTTTCTTGAAGGTATTTGGATTTGAAGATAAATAGTCAACTTGGAGACTGAGAGATTTACAATCCAAATAAGAAAGACAACTCTCCGATCATGGACATTTTAAGCTTTGTTTGCATACATTTTGCGAATTGATTCCCCAATTGTTTGATGTCGTTGCCAAAGATTATATCATCCACATACACTACTAAAATTAGTAGATGGTCGCCTTCAGATTTTATGTATAAATTGTTGTCAACAATACCCTTTATAAAGCCTTGCTAAAGGTATTTATCTAGCCTTAAGTACCAAGCTCTGGGAACCTATTTCACTCCATATAGAGCCTTTTTCAGTTTGCACACAAACCCTTCATCTATGGTGAGCATATATCCTTTTGGTTTCTCAATGTAAAATTATTCTTCTAGATTTCCATTGAGAAATGCAGATTTCACATGCATCTGATATACCTTGATGTTTTTATGGATGGAAAGGGAAAGAAAAATTCTACTAGCTTGTAGTCTTGCTATTGGTACAAATGTTTCTTCAAAATCTACCCCTTCTGTTTGAGAAAACCTTTTGCATACCAATTGAACCTTGTTCCTGATCACTTGGCCCTAATCATTCAACTTGTCTTTGAAAACCCATTTGGTCCCAATGAAAATTTTCTCTCTAGGTCTTCAAAAGAGTTCCCATGTTTCATTATTTTCAATCTAGTCAAATTCTTCATTCATAGATTTCACCAAGAACTTTTCCTCACTTTCTTGGCTGAGCTTCTTGGGTTTGAACTGTGACAACATAGCCAAATTTGCATAACTTGTATTGCCAACAAGTTTCCTACTGGTCTAAACACCATGTATTTTATCTCCAAGTATCTGACTCTTAGGATGTTATTTTTGTACATACTTGGAAGGTGTCTTTGACCTTGGAGTTGTGCTTTCTTCCTCAACTTCATTATCTGAATTTCTTTCTTCTAGATCTATGGACCTCATATCTAGATTATCTTCACCATATGAGTTCACGTTTCTTTAGAGGACTTAGGTTGTGAAGCTATTTCATCTACTATCACATTAGTGAAATCCCCAATCTTCTTTATTTGCTTGGTCTAACATTTATATCCTTTGCTTTGAGCAATGTACCCAATTAATATACCCTGATCAGCGCAGGACTCAAATTTTCCAAGCTTTATATAATTCCTTTTGATGAAGTATTTGCTCCCAAATACCTCGAAGGGACTAACTGATGTAGGTCTTCCCTTCCAAAACTCATTGGGTGTTTTATTACTATTAGGCCTGAGTTGAGTTCCTCTTGATAGGTATAATGTTTCTTATGTTTTCTATCCTCGGAATATGTGGGATACGTCTGTTTCATGCAACATAGATCTAGTCATTTCCTGGATTTTTCTGTTCTTTTTCTCAGCTACTCCATTTTGTTGTGGATTTCTAGCCACTGAATACTACCTTCTAATGCCATGTTCTTCACAAAATTCTTCGAAATCTCTTGAAGTGTACTCTCCTTCCAATCTTAAGAATTTTATCTTTAAATATTTCTCATTTTCTACCTGAGGTTTAAATTTTTAAAAATGATTAAATACTCCAAAATTTTCTTTTAAGACCACGTTCCAAGTGGCCCCAGTAAAATAACCAATGATCAATATGAAATACCTTTCTTATTTTGGTGTTTTTTCTCTAGTTGGGCTACAATTAACTATGTGAATGAGCTCCAGCGGTCTAGATGAGGAGAACTCTTTTGACTTGAAATGAGTCTTAATTTTCTTTCCAAATTGGAATGAATTGCATATTGAGTTATCAGACCTTGACATTCTTGGTAATCCTCTCATAGCTCCCAACTTGTTGACTTTTATCAAACTGTCAAAATTCTTATGGCCAAGCGCCCTGTGCCACAACCATGCTTCATTTGTTATGCTTAAATAATAATTAACTTTAGAATCATCAAACACATACACATTATTGTGAGTTTTGATTTCTTTTCCCACCATTTTTCCATTCTTCATGTTGCAGATCTCACATTCCTTGGATTGAAAGGTCACATCATAACCATTATCACACATTTGGCTAACACTAAGGAGATTGTGCTTGAGACCTTCCACATACAACAAATTTTGTGCTTTTTTCTTTTGATCAAGACTGAATATGCCTTTACCCTTATATCTTATTGGACCATTGTTACCGAAAGTGGCATTGTTCACTATGTCCTTTTTTTTTAGTGACAAAAACTTACTCTTATGCCCAGTCATATGTTTGGAGAAACCACTTTCCACATACCATTTTTTTCTTGGTTTTGTGTTGATAGAGTGAGTTCACAGTCCATGCTCTTTCCAAATTTTTGTTTCCAATTCTTCTCATCCTTTCAAACCACTAACCACCAGGTCTTTTGAGACTTGGATGGACACTCTATCATTCTTCTGCACTCACTTGCCTTGTACCCAAAATTATTACATTTAAAACATTCAACATCACTCAATAGGGGAGAGAAATCATTTCAATTTTTGAGTGTATTGTTTTGAGATCTAAAATTTTGATACTTATTGTATCTAAAATTTTCATCTCTTTAAACTTTTATCCTTTTACAATCAACAACCTTATGCCCAAATATGTCACATCTATAAAAATGACCATAAAATAAATGAGAGTACGTGAGATTGGAAGATTCATGAGTTTGTGCATGAAGGTACCTCTATTGTCTAGTTGATTGATTCATTCTTCGTTGGTGTGCCTGTTTTATATGGATGAAGTTGTTATTCTAGTGGTGATCTCCCCTTTGCCTAACCGACCTTTTGTCTTCATCGATTCTTTCTTGAGGCTTGTTTACATACCTCTTTGGTTCTTCAAATTCTGCAGACCTGACGTTCATATTTCCCGTTGGGGGCTCCTGTGGTTTAGAGTAACCCAATCCTATTTTGTTTCATGAGGATATTTGACTATTCATAATTTGATCACTTTCTTGTTCCTTTTGAAAATTTCTCATTTAATCCTTCTTTGATATTTATTTTCTCAAGATCTATTCTTAGAGAGACAAACTTTGCCCTGAGACTCTGACAATTTTCTTCCCATTCATTGATAAAATCTTGAAGAACCTCTTCCTTTCATTCAAGTTCTTCTAGTTTGAATTTCACGGATAGAATTTCATCTTTGTATGTATTTGAAATCATTTCCTTTTTTACCTTGAATAACTCTTGTTTTAACTACTTGTTCTCTTCCTCTAGTTTCACATTTTCCTTGGTTTTCTTCTAGTAGGAGGACTAAACTATCTTATATTTTAATGGCTTCTTAAAGTTTTTCTTTTTGGTAAACAAAATCCTAATTGTCAGAATTGTACATACCTTCTTCAGTACATTGTATTTTTTCGTTCAACTTCTTATCTTTTTTCCTTTCTTTCTTCAATTCATCAAGAGCAATGATTAGCTCCCCTTCAAGGTCCACCTCTCCTTTTTCTTCTTCTTCTTTAGAGTCTATAATATTTTTTATCTTGGAGTTTGTTCCAAATGCCATAGGAAAATACTTATATGAACTGAAGAGTTTTCGATGTATGACTCTGGTGCTGAACTATCCTCTTCGAAGTAGAGAAAATTTTCCTTAGATAACTTCTTCTTTTGATACTTTTGAGGTTTGTTTCTAAATTTATGGTCATCTTCCTTTTTAGTCCTTTATTTGTAAGGGAATTTTGACGAGAAATGTATGAGTCTCCCACAGTCTAATCATTTAAAGGGAAACTTTCCTTTATATTTTCTTGAGCCATGCTTCAATTTCCTAGCAAATTGTGCCAACTCTTGATTAGATTCATTGTTGGAGTAGTCTTGATGATCTTTGTGCTCCTTTTCTTTCTTGGAAACTTTGAATGTTGCCTCGGGTTGAAAATTATTTCCTCCTACTCTCATCTCATAGGTTGTAAGGGTACCAAGCAACTAGTCCATCTTGAGATCCTTTAAATTGGTCATTTCTTCAATAGCTAAGACTTTGGGATTAAATCTCATGGGTATGGATCTTAATATTTTATGAACAATCAAATCCTCCTTGACTCCTTCACCAAGTCCCCTAAGCATATTGTTTACTTCATCATATCTGAGGAAGTATTATACTATACTTTCTTTTTCACCCATTTTAAACTTTCAAACATCATTATGAAAGTTTGAAGTTTGGCCTTCTTGACTTTTTCATCTCCTTCATCACTCTGATTGAGCTTCTCCCACACTTCCTTGGCATACTTATAATGCATAACCCTCACAAGTTTAGATTGAATAATGCTAAAGAGAATGGAATTCTTGTCTTTAGCATTATTCCCATACAATTTTTTACCATTTGTGTGAGTGGGAAGGACATCAAGGACATCATAATATACTAGTAAAGAGCACCAAAAATCTACCCCTAGGGACATGAGATAGGATTCCATCCTAACTTTCCAAAAGGCATATTTTTCTACATCAAAGACTATTATATTGCTTGAGTAACCATATTATCTCTCTTGCCTAGACATAATTCCTTATGGATCTACCTTCTAGTGGTTAGATGTTTCCCGAAGGAACCTGATCTAATACCAATTGTTTGAATAAGGAATTATTGGGGGGCATGAATCAATAATAGTGAGGTTTTTACAATTTTTACTGAATATTTTTTTAATTTTTTCCTCTACTGTTTGTTACTTATGAAATTATCCATACATAAATTAAATGAGAATCAATATGAGACATTCAAACATACATGCAATTCATCACATGAGAAACATACACATAATGACACTGATATTTTTCACGTGGAAACCTAAAGGGAAAAAACCACCAATTTGTTTATTGTTATGATGTAAAATTAAGAACCTACTTAATTACATCATATGGTTTGTGAGCATGCACTCACAGGAGGAACCGACCCCCTTAAGATAGAAAGCACCTACTTGCTGGGAGGCACTAACCTCTTCATGCCACTATTCTACTTTTCATACTATTTTCAAACTGAAAACAAAGACATTTACATACGTGGAAATATACCTCTCTAGTTGGTTGTAGACACAACTTCTGCTCTTGGTCTTCTAATGTCCCAAGACTCCTTTGGTCTTGCACATCTACACTCTATCAACTGCTCACAACAATTGATTCTCATCCCTCTGCTTTCTCTTACACAAGTTCTTTGTAGCTCTTCTCTTCAGCTCAACACTTGACACAGTCCCACAGACTCCACATAGCTCAACATGTTCAACAATACTCTCTTTTCCCTCTTTGCTTGATGGAAATCAATGATTTTGATCCTCTGTTGTACACTGTTCAATGTTGTCTCTTTCACAAGTTTCCATCACTACTTGAGTGTACCTCTGTAAGGCTCCTTTATGTGAAAAATAAGAAACCAAAATACCTACTACAATAACTGATTAGATTTCTCCTACTTGTTAATTTCTGAATCAACTTATATGCAGTGTTACACAGTAAATATCGAAATAAAATCTACTGCATCCTTCACAACATAAAATATTGGGGAAACAAAATACTGCACAGGAGAGAAATAAACACACACACAAGTACACCGTTATTTTTGGACAAATGTCCCTGGAAAAACCCAATGTGGGAAAACCAGTGCAGCAGTTGAGGGTTTTAATTATTAAGTAGTAGTTTTCTATGTACAAATCATTGGATGCCCAAACTAGCTATTTGATACAGAGAATAAACTGGCAAAATGGTAGTGAGAAAATATCTCACATTGTCATTGGCGATCTAGCATTGATCTAGGCTCTGCATGAGTTTCCCTACATTATTACTACATAGTCTCTTCGTGGGCTTATGCATCCATTGTGTCATAGCTCGAGGTACTATATCACCTCCTCCTTATGACCTTCTTTTGACTGGAAAAATAACCCTCTGGCCCTCCAGACTCACACCTCAGCTTATGGAACTGCATCTTGACTGCTCCTCGAACAATTTCAAAATCCCTCTGAACTACTACGCTGCCTCTCTAGACCTCTCGATGCCTTCTCTTCCTTGCACTCACCAAAACTAGAAAAATATCCTCCAGACTATTATCCCTACCCCTCACTACAAGAAGTTGACTTGATCTCTAGATCTCACTATCTGAGTGTGTTCTCCAAGTGCCCATCAAGCTCCTTCTTATAATCTCTTGTTGGAGCACCAACATCTAATATTAAAACATAATCAAGGGATAATATTAACTGGGAGTTGATCCTCGTCTTTATATAGAAGATTCACACCAGATTTAATTAATACCATTTAATTAATCACATTTCCTAAGTTTAGACTTAGGAATACATTAAAAATTATTAATTATTTTAATTAGAGCATCTATAGGTGGAATTTTCCCAAACGATTTTTGTCTTGGAGAATGCATGTGTCTTAGCCTCTCTGCAAAATTTCGAGGCTAGAGCACATCCAATCCTATAGAAATAAACACTTCCTCTTAGTGAGGAATGTACTCTAGTGCTGCAACCCACTATAGCATCACTTTTTCTTTGCATGATCTCTTGTTGCACTATTGATGTTTGGCTCCACTGCCCACCAACTACTATGAAACTTTGGTTTTGCACTGCATCCGTGCTACTACTGACTCTACTGAACTGTTGTCAATTATTGCATCTACGCTACAACTCTTTTGTTTGTGCCACTGCAACATTCACAATGGTATTTCATCTGCAATTACTCCAAATAAGAGATGTCCATCCTACTGATCCAACTGTGTTCATTTTGATGCATCTATCATCTAAAAACTAATTGTTGCTAGCCTCTACATTGTCACTGGAGCCACTGTGTTGTTGTTGACTCTACACTGTGCCATATGGATTGCTTCCAACTCTTCTTTGGCTTCTTAGTCTCAGACTGCTACTAGCTACTGCATCTATCACTCTAGCACCTAATTACATGAGCTGTCATTGGTCCATATTGCTACTACTAACTATGGGCTCTTATAGCAAGGTCTTGATCCAAGAGGTGGACTCCTCAAGGATCCTACCCATCATGTAGGTCTCTGGAAATACAATACCAAATCAACCCACCTCACTCCTAGAGGTAACTTACAGATCATGGAAAATGCTTCCTCCAATTTGGAGGACAGCCTGTTGATCTCTGTGGATGCATCATGCTAATCCCACTTCCCCTCCTTGTCCTTCTTTCTGAGAGGACATTGTCAGTTGTAGTGGCCAAGCTCGCCACATCTGAAGCACTTAATCTTGGAAATTTCCTTCTTCCTCCTTCACTACTCCTATTGCCCCTGTGATGCAAGAGACAGATTCTCCTCTTCATTTCCTTGCTTCATCCCACTGTTGCTGCTACTACCACTGATAATGCTATTACCCAGATCTCACCTCATCTCCTCCTGTTGTAGATCAATCCACATACAATACTAATCTGGTAGTTTTTCGCTTCCCAGGATACCTTGGATGAAAACTTGTCATTCTTTGGAAATGCTATTAAGAGCTAATTGTACCAACTTTGTAGGTTAGGGCACTAACCCTACTAAAAACAGTTGATCCTGAACATCTTGAAGCCTAGTAAGGAAGGGGTCTATACGCTCCCCTTTCTGCATCCTCATACATCTTAGCTTCTCCTCAAGATACATATTTCTCTACTTAGAAGATCCTTTGTATAGCATAACTAGGGTCTCCCACATCTATTGGGTAGTATCTTTGTTAGCTATGTGAGATGCCACGTGATCTCAAACGCCATAGAGAATTAGCCTCTTTGCTTTCTCCATCTCCTTATTGTAGGTGTTTAGCTGATCTGCATCTATGGGTACAACTACCACATTATCTATATAAGTTTTAATATCATGTTCATATAGAAATCCAGATATTTTAACCTTCCATATCACATAGTTGGAGGCTCCCTCTAATCAATCTTGATCTCTTAATCTTGTTGATGCCATTTCTCTAAAAATGTCTAACTCCTCCTCCTCTCTATTAGGTCCTTATACTACTAGTGTAACCCCTTATTTTTATTAGTGCAACACCCTTATTGTATTTTTGTGCCCATGTAGTCCCCATATTGTTATTATTGTGCCCCATAGAATCCCACTATTGTTATTGTTGTGCCCTTAGATCATTATTGTTATGTTGACTCTAATTATATTATGACCCTTTAGACTCCTATATATAGAAAGGAGGTCTTGTCATTTGTATCATCCAATAATTGTTCATTTGTATAATGCAAAGGAGGTTTCCCCCTCGAAGAGGCCGATAATGAATTTGTTGATCTATCTTTTCTTCTATTTTGTGAGCTGGTTACATAACATTTGAGCTTTGGATTCTAGGGTTTTGCTGCTCTAAAAAGGTCATTGTGAAATTTTCGCTCTAATGTATTTTATACTATGTTTCAGAAGATAAAATTAAAACCCATTTGAGCCAAACTCTTGATAAAGCTCGGGTCTAAATTTCAGATCTTGTATCTCTATATTTTAGGAGATATGATCCAAGGAAGTTAGTGTTTTTCTAGGCTCATGAATCACATCCCAAACAAGTGATATTGAGAAAATCATCATAACCTTCTCTTTGAGCATCATAGTGAAATTTTGTAAGAATTTTCAAAAATCAGGAAGATTTTAGTTTTATGTGTATCATTTTGAGGTCCGAAGGTCGAAATAGTGACACATGGTGGGTTGTACAATTCTGATCTATTGAACAAGTCTCTAATAAGTTCATTGTGGGAGGTTTGGCAAAACTCTTTCCTCAAGAATCCAATATGGATCAGACTAGTGAGGTTATAAAGAAGACTTTGAGGGATATGACAGGATGCAATTTTGAACCTTGGAGATCCTAAATTACAAAGATACGACAGATTCAATATTGAGCTCCTACAAAGAGAGAAAATGGTGTGTAGTTTTCGTTTTAAATTTGCATTAGTTTGGTTTGAAAAATTAGTTTTAATTCATTCAAAGGTTATACTGAAGCATAAATATCATTAATTGATTCCCCTAAGAAATAAAGTGGAAAGACCTAGTAAGCAACCTAAAATCTCTACCATGACTCATGAAGAAGAGGAAGAAATACAACATGATATATCAAAATTACGAGACCAAGTGAAACAAATTTCACTCTCACAAACATAAGCTAGGATGGATGGTTTAAAGAAAGACATAGAAGCTAAGACGGATGGCATGGAAGCTAAGTGGATAGTTTAGAAAAAAAACTGAGAGAATACATTGAAGATATGAAGAAAGACATGGAAGGTTTGAAACGAGGTTTGGAAAAGTTCCTACACGAAATGCTTCTTAATGGTGAAAAGGTAGTAGAGGAAACTTATGATGAGAACAAAATTAATGTTAATCATGATTTCATAAAATATAACATTGGATTTAGGACTCATCATGTTCCAAATATCGATATGAGGAAGTTTGATGGCAAGGATCTCGTAACATGGATACTATAGATAGAGCAATATTTCAATCTCCATAATGTGCAAAACATACAAAAGGTACACATTGAAACTTTATATTTGGAACCCAATCAGTTTGTATGGTATTGATGGCCTTTCTCTTATAAACAAATTGTCACTTGGTCAATTTATGGAGCAAATGATAACACATTTATGAGGATACAAAAAATAACACATTCTTTAGCCAACTGATAAATATCAAACAAAAGGGTTCAATGGTGGAGCACATTGAGGAATTCCAAAAATTGAATATAAGGGTAAAAGATATTCTAGAGGAGCATATGATTGATGTGTTCATAGGTACTTTAAAGCATAACATCCAACATGAATTCTACCTTTGGGAACCTGATTCATTGGAGAAGGCATTCAGGTTGCAAGAAAAATTGAAAGAAAAATTATGGAAACAAGGAAGCCTACCACTCACAACTATAAATATGTAAGTGTTATTTCCCCTAGCCTTCCACAACCTACATGGTTGACACCAAAAAAATTGGAATAAAAAAGACAAAAAGGGCTTTGTTATAGTTGTGATAGAAAATACACTAAAGGTCATAAGTGTGTTGAGAAGAAATTATTTTACATATATTGTGAAGAGGAGAAAGAAAAGGAACAAGAAATTTCAAAAGAAGAGGATATACACCAAGAACCAAATGTATGGAAATAAGAAATGAATCCGACCATATATTGTAATGCATCGGTAGGAATTACCACTTCTCAAACCCTCAAGATAGAAGGATATATCAAGAGGAAAAAGCTAATAGCGTTGATTGATTCAGGTAGTACCCATAATTTTATTCATTGTAAGATAGGCAAGGGATTGAATTACTTCCTATATCTAGCACTAGAGTTTCAAGTGATGGTTGCATATGGAGGAACCATAAATTGCTCTGGAAAGTGCTGGGTGGTGTTGATGTTGTACTAGGAGTCCAATGGCTACAATCTTTGGGTATGGTAGCTTTTGATTTTCAAGAACTTTTCTTGAAATGTTTTTTGGGAAGTAAAGAAAGTTGAATTAAGGAGTATCATAGGGAAACTGGGAAAGATAATAAGCTCTAACATCTTGAAAAATATTCCAACAAAGAACAATGGGGTGTAGTTGCACAATTATGTTCACTAGAGGTTCACATCAAAATCATATATTTCTCCAGATCTCCAAAAAGTCTTGGACAATCATTCCAAGATATTTGAGACTCCCAAAGGCCTCCCACCTATTCTTGATCATGATCATGTTGTTCATTTGATTCCAGGAAGTGTTCCTCCAAACATCAGGCCTTACAGATATCCATATGTCCAAAAGAGTGAAATTGAACTTATGGTTGCAGAAATGCTAGAGGCTAGTATAATTAAACCTAGTCAAAATTATTTCTCTGCTCTAGTAGTATTGGTGCACTGATGGGTCTCTAAATTAGACATAAATTAAGGCCTATTCCTATAATTTAAAACATAAATTAAGGACTATGAACATCCTTCAGCACATTAAACCTCTGTTTTTGCATTAGATAATTTTTTTTTAACTTTAATATATTCATTAGGAAGGTTTATGAATAATTGAATATTTGTGCTTAATATTATTTATTTTTGTGGAATATTATGAGAATATTGGGCAGATTATTAAGAGTCAAAGAAAAAAATAATTTAGGGACTTTTTCCCTACTACTGGAGGATCAATAATAAACAATAAGTCAACAAGATATTATGGAATTATGGCACAAATTGTGGAACTCCAATGATTGACAAAAACTAGGAATGTGTTCCACTAATCAAGGGAGCAGATCCACTAGTCAAGGGATTTTGGTGGGGAAAGCTTCCTCCATCCATGGGGAATGATTCTTAATAATTTGTATAAGTACCAAGTCAAATTTTCCTCTAGGGAATGATTGAGAAAATCTAGGAATGTGTTCCCTACAATTTAATGCAAATTCCTAGTATTGGGGACTAGATCCACTAATCAATGGATTTTTGTGGGGAAAGCTTCCTCCATTCATGGGGAATGATTCCTAATAATTTTGTATAAGTACCAAGTCTAATTTTCCTCTAGGGGAAGATTTTCCTTAGTGTTATGATGTAGAGAGCTTGTATTTTTGCAGCTCCATTGTATTTTCTTGCAGGGATGTAATTATTTTGATGCAAATAACGAATATCGGTGTCATGTTCAGCTTCTAAATCTTGTTCTCCTCCATAGGTCTCTAATTTTCCTTGGGCTTGGACATCCCAGGAGCCTCAAAGCCCTTTGTATCATTTTCTTTCCTTCTTTTCATTACTTATTGACATGCATCTCTAGTTTTTATGTCTTTCTATTCCTGCATTTAGGATTAATAATTTCTTGTTGTAGGATTGAGTTAAATGGTTGATATAATTTCTTTTGCAGGATCACAAGAATTATTTCATCCTTGGAAAAGCTTTGGAAGTTCGTATAAATCATTGAGCTGCTTGGATTAGTCTTCTTATTCCCAAATCTAGATTGTTGGACCTCCTTTTGGCAAAGAACAATAAATTTCTGCTATTTCTTAGAGCATATTAATGAGATTCAATCGAATTGGTTCCACTTGAATTAGATCAAAAAATAATTCTAGTTCATAAAAAAAATTTCCCCATTGAATTTTCACTTGATTTGGTTAGGAATTTTTTAGATTTATTAGCTCACTAGTTCTCGAATTTCTAGATTTTCGACTAGTAATGTTTTTTTATTTTTTTGCATGGGTTAACAGAGGTATTTTTGAGAGATTCCACTTGGAATAGGGACCTAAGAAATCCTAGTTAATAAAACAATTTGTCCCATCCAATTTCAATTTGACTTTCTTGGTCATTCGATGAATTATAATAAATCTGTACATCTTGTAGGAAATCATGGGATCCTGTAGGAAATCATTGTAGCATCTTGTAGGAACGCTTGTTTTGAGGCCAAATTGAAGAAAAATCCTCTAGGAACCTAGTAAAGGTTCCCTACTTGTCTCCAAAGCCTTCTTACCATTCACCATCATCTCCAAGCCACATACAACATCACCAAAAGAGATTAGCTTTCACACTCTCACATGAAAAAAAGACAAAAATAAAAACAAACATATTTTATTCATTTACATGCACAGAAGTAGAAGGTTTGATGGTTTGAACATGCATGTGTAGGACAATAGGATTGCTTAGATGTTAACTTAGAATTCTTTTGAAGAAAATTATCTTAGGAGTTAGTTAGAAAATGGTGTGTTTTAGCATTTGATTTCAATCTCTTTCCTTGTACTTTCTTTCTTGCAATAGGTTAAAGTTCCATTTTGAGCATTTTATTTTAGGCAATTAGTTTAGGATTTGACTTTAGTACATGCACTCCATTACATTATGATAGCAAAGGAAGGACACATTGTATGTTGCACATATAGTGTCGATACCTCTTAAGTTTGTACGAACCCCTGGTTGATAATTAAAGTCATTAGCCTTGGGAATTGTGGCATTCTTGTTGCAATATCGAAGCACATCATGCACAAGAAGGATGGATCATGGCGTGTGTATCTGGATTATATGGAGCTCAACAAGATCACTAGAAGGTATGAGTAATATATCTCTGGATTTTGATTTCTATGAAAATTGTGTATATGGGAAGCAGAATCGGGTGAGTTTCCCCTCTGGCGGTAAGAGGGTGAAACATATATTAGAACTTGTGCACAGTGATGTGCTTTGACCTATGAAGGTTCCATCACTAAGTTTGTGCATTATGTATCATTTATAGATGACTTCTCAAGGAATACATGGATATATTTCCTTAAGAAGAAATCTGAAGTCTTTGAAAGGTTTAAAGAATTTAAGGCTCTGGTGGAAAACCAGACAGAGAAGAAGATAAAGATGTTGAGGACAGATCATGGTGGAGAGTTTTGCGGCAATGAATTTGAAGAATTATGTAATAAGTGTGGTATAGCACGGCAGAGGAATACTCCATATACACCTCAACAAAATGGAGTTGCAAAAAGAATGAACAAGACATTGATGAAAAGGGCAAGATGCATGCTCAGTGGTGTCGAGTTAGGAAAAGAACCTTCATCAGTGTTTGAGGATAAGACTCAACAAGAGGCATGGACTGGAAAGAAACCTTCTCTTTCACATCTAAGGGTATTTGGATGTGATGCATATGTACATGTTCCAAAGGAGAAATGAACCAAGTTGGATAGTAAATTTGAAAAGTGCATCTTTATTGGGTATAAGGATGGCTTAAAGGGCTATAAGCTTTGGAACCCAATAACAAGGAAGGTTGTGTACAACCAAGATGTGGTGTTCAGAGAGGGTAAAAATGTTATTAAACATGAAGTCAAACCAAAGGAACCTGAGAAGATAGAGTTTGAGCTTAAGGACGAAGAAAGAAACTCTACAACAGAGGGGGAAATCAGAAGGTGAAGAGCCAAAAACTCCAGGCGTGAGAAGATCGGTTCAAGAAAGAAGGAAACTAGAAAGGTATAGTCCATCTACTTTCTATTCAAATTTTTCTTTATCTTTTACTGATGATGATCCCCGAACAGTGAAGGAAGAAGTAGATTCATAGGATGGCAAACTCTGGAAAGAGGCCATGGTTGATGAAATGGCATCTTTGCACAAAAATGAGGCTTGGGATGTGGTCAATTTTCCGGCTGAAAGGAAACCCATTGGCAGCAAATGGGTGTTCAAGAATAAGACAAATGCAGAAGGAAAGGTGGAGAAATACAAAGCTCGGTTGGTAGCAAAAGGTTATTCCTAGGTGCTAGGAATTGAATTTGGTGATATTTTTTCTCCTGTTGCCAAGGTAGCTTCTATTAGATTACTTTTATATGTTGCTGTTGCATTTGTATTTGAGGTAGAATAGATGGATGTGAAGATTAAATTTCTTCACGGGGATCTAGAAGAGGAGATCTACATGAAGCAACCTGAAGGCTTTGTGGTGAAGGGTAAGAAAGAACTGGTATGCAAGTTAATGAAGTCTCTGTGTGGGTTAAAACAGTCACCAAGGATGTGGTATCAAAAATTTGATAAATTTGTACAGGGACTTGGCTTCACCAGAAGCAAAGTAGATCATTGTGTGTATTTTAAGTTAATTGGTGACCATGTTATTTATATGGTCTTGTATGTGGATGATATGTTGCTGGTTGGAAATGACAAAGAAATTATCTAGGATTTGAAGACCCAATTGTCCTCTAAATTCAACATGAAATATCTAGGTGCTGCAAGCTATATTTTGGGCATGGAAATTAAAGGAGATCAGGCAAAGAGAAAGCTCTAATTAAACCAGAGGAAGTATGTTGAGAAAATACTGCATAGGTTTAATATGCAGGATAGTAAACTGGTGAAGGTTCTTATTCCTGTAGGTGTGAAGTTATCTGCTGAAGATTGTTCCAAGACACAAGAAGAGGAGGAGGACATGTCTCGTGTTCCATATACAAGTGTAGTCAGTAGCCTGATGTATGCAATGGTATGTACTAGACCAGACATTGCACTTGTAGTGGGAGTATTGAGCAGGTTTATGTCAAAACCAGGGAAGCAACACTAAACAATAGTGAAGTGGGTTTTCAGGTATTTGTGTGGCACTAGTGATTATGTTTTGTGCTACCAAGGAAGACAAGGATTAGATAGATCGTTGGATATTCGTGGCTTTGTTGATGCAGACTAGGCTGGAGATCTGGATAAGATAAGATCTACAAGTGGGTATGTGTTTAACCTATTTGGAGGTGCAGTTAGTTGGATGAGTAAGAAACAATCTGCAATGGAACTATCAACTACAGAGGTAGAATACATGGCAGCCACTCATGCAAGCAAGGGATCAGTTTGGTTGCAGAGATTGTGTTGAAATATGAGGTTAGTACGGGAGCTATAAGGATAGACTATGACAGCCAAAGTGAAATTTTCTTGGCAAAGAACCCTGCATATTATTCAAATACCAAGCACATTGATGTTCAGTATCACTTTGTGAGGGATATGATAGAAGACAAAAGGGTGTTGCTGGTAAATGTGGACACTTTGAAGAATATTGCAGATGCATTGACAAAATCTGTGAGCTATGAGAAGTTCTCTTGGTGTAGAGAAACAATGGGTGTTGTGGGGCTGGATAAATGACTAAGATCTCTTGTGGCCCCCTACGGAAAGAAAACAACAAGTGGGAGAATGTTGGGTTGTGTTATATTCTTTCCACGACTAGCCCACGTAGTTATTCGGGGGGTTAGAGGGGAGCCGAGGCCCCCCCCCCCCCCCCCCCCTCGTTGCGCCCGATTTCATAGCGGGGGAGGGTCACAAGGGGTTTGAGGGGTGCAGATAACCCGACTCTATGGGGTTTGGGCCAGCTTCTTGGAAAATTTTGTTTTTGGACCCTATATTAGGTTGGGTGAACCTACCTATGGTTTTGTGAATGATTTCTCCACATGGTTTTGGATGTGATGGTTTTCGGTCCATGGTTTTGGACGTGATGGTTTTCGGTCCATGGTATTAGATGCTTCGGCATGTATAAATATGTATTGTAACATTGAAAGGAACATAATGAAAAATCAAGTTGGTAGTCCTAGTTTTGGGATCCAGGGGAAATCTCTGTGTATATGTGTTTTATATGTTATTCTCTCGCATTGTTTATTTTTTGTGTTTTAGAATTCATATACAAGTAATTTCTATATAGGGTTAAAACCTATAGGTGACTGGGTATTTCTACGACTACAATCATACAAACAAATTTCCCTCAAGAAAACTAATAAGGATAATAAATTATCACCAAAGTATTATGGTATGTACAACGTGTTACAAAAGATTGGTACTATGGCATACAAATTGGAGCTTCCTGCATCTTCACGAGTGCACCTAGTTTTCCATGTTTCATGCTTAAATAAGGTTATAGGTGACAAGCTCCCAGTTCAAACAATATTTCCATTACTTTATGAGGAAGGAAAAATCATATTGGAACTTGAAGCAGTCACAGAAACAAGAAATCGACAACTATGAAAGCTATCAATTTCAGAGTATCTCTTCAAGACTTGGAAGAACTTACCCACTGAAGATTCCACATGGGAGGATGATAATTTTATACAGTAGCATCTAGAACTACTCAAGCGTTAAGGACAACACTTTTTTGAAGGAGAGGGGCTATACTACTAGTGGAGTCCCTTATTGTTATTATTGCAACCCCTTTATTGTATTGGTGTGCCCATGTAGTCCCCATATTGTTATTATTGTGCCCCATAGAAGCGCACTATTCTTATTGTTGCACCCTTAGAATACTATTGTTATGTCAGTTCTAATTATATTGTGACCCCTTAGACTCCTACATATAGAAAGGAGGTATTTTCATTTTTATCATCCAAGAATTGTTCATTTCTGTAATGTAAAGGATGTTTCCCCCTCAAAGAGGTTGATTTTGAAGTCATTGATCAATATTTTCTTCTATTTTGTGAGTTGGTTGCATAACACTCTCCTCTACGTAGCTGCTGCCCAACTATTCACACTCCCATTTAGAGTGAGAAATTATGCACACAACCACCGCTGCTATGCTAGGAAAATTCAAACTTCTTGGCTAGAAGTCCCTTGAGGATAGAATTCCCTAAGTGTGTGCTTTTCCTTCCTCCTGACTTGATTTGCACTAGCAAACTGCTAAAAAATCTGTGTCCTAGCTGGAGATCTACTCTGCAAGGAAAATATCACTGCTCCCTTATACCTCTGGTAATCTTTGATGTGGAAAATCTAATTTCTCTATCGACTCACTCAGATAAATAGATATTTCCTCAAAACTCGACCCTCTTGGCCCAAGGACTACACTGCCTCTAGGATTTCGAATTGCTACCTACGTAAAAATTCAAACCTCCTTCTCCTCTTTCACTCAGAGCTCTCCACTTATGATTTGTGCTATGATACCATGTGAAAATTAAGAAACTTGAATCCCTACTGCAGTAACTGATTAATTTATCATATTTGTTAATTTCTGAATCAATTTATTTACAAGGTTACACAGTAAATATCGAAATAAAATTCTACTTCATCCTTCACGACATAAAATACTGCAAAAAAAAAAAAAAATACTACAAAGAGAGAAATAAACACACACACACACAAGTACAATGTTATTTTTGGGAAAACGTCCCTAAAAAAACTAATGGTGAAACTGGTGCAACAACTGAGGTTTTTAATTATTAAGAAGTAGTTTTCTAAGTACAAATCATTGGATGCCCAAACTGGCTATCCATTATAGAGAATAAAATGGCAAATTGGTAGTGAGAAAATATCTCACACTGTCATTGGTGATCCAACATTGATCTGGGCTTTTGATGAGCTTCCCTACGCTATTATTGTGTAGTCCCTTCGTGGGCTCATGCAACCACTTTGTCATATCTTGAGGGACTATGTCACCTCCTACTTTTGACCTTCTTCTGATTGGAAACTTGACCCTCTAGCCCTCCGGACTCAAACCCCGACTTCTGGTACTACATCTTGACTGCTCCTAAGCAAAATTGTAGACTCCTTCTAAAGCATTGAACTGCCTCTATAGACCTCTCGATGCCTTCTCTGCCTTACACTCACCATAAATGGAAAAATCCCCTCTAGTCTACTATCCCTTCCCCTCACTATAAGAAGATCATGCAATCTCTCTCTGGCAACTCATCTTTGTTACTCTTGAGAATTCAATCTCTAGATCTCACTATCTCGGTGTGTTCTCCAAGTGCCCATCGAGTTCCTTCTTATAATCTCTCTTTGGAGCAACAATGACCAATATTAAAACATAATCAAGGGCTAAGATTAACTGGGAGTTGATCCTCATCTTTATGTAGAAGATTCACACAAGATTTAATTAATACCCTTTAATTAATCACATTTCCTAAGTTTAGACTTAGGAATACATTAAAAATGAACATAGTTACTGATCAAATGGGAACTATGACCTCAAAACGAATACTCTAGCGCAAAAACCCCCCAAAAAATGAAAAAACATACTAAAAACAAAAAGTGTTGATGTGGGAATAACATTTTTTTTGGGTGCATTTTCAACATTTTTTAAAAATGATAGTAAAAACCAAAATTTGTTGTGCAAAAAACACTCTGAAAATGAAAAGTGTTGATGTTGGAATAACGTCTTTTTTTTAGGGTATATTTTCAACATTAACTAATAATGACATTAAAAATAAAATATTATGACTTTGAAAAACTTTAAATTTCCAACGATTTTAAAGCATGATATTAAAGATAAAATATAATATTTTTGAAAAGCCTTAAAATTTCAACAATTTTTAGGCATGACATTAAATTTAAAATATCACATATTTGAAAAACCTTAAAATTCCAACAATTTTTAGGCATGGTGCTAAGAAAAAATACTTATAGTTGTTTTCAACCATATCATTAAAGATAAAATATCACAACTTAAAAAAGCATTAAAATTTTGACAATTTTTCAACCATGGAATTAAAAACAAAGATTATGACTACAAAACAATCTTAAGTTTTCAAAATATTTCAAACATGACATTATGGAAAAAAAATTATGACTAAAAACACTTTAAAAATGAACACCTGAATGAAAGAGTTATTATACCAAGTGTAATTTTATTTTAAATGCTAAATGTATAGCAATTTTAAAATCTTAGCATAAGACAACTTGATACATTGCAAAAAAAATAAAAAATAAAAATCAACCATCAAATTGACACGTAGTGTAGGTGAACTCAATCCATAGTAATGAAAACTTAAAGACCAACCATGAAATTGACACATTGTGAGGGCAAACTCGATTCATTATAACGAAAATTTAAAATCAACTA
>APFE031527888.1:46734-66328 GCA_000404065.3 Pinus taeda
TAAAAGAATTCCTCATGCACTCGACCCTGCCACTCCACCCCTCTTCGCCCACCCCACTGCACCCTCTTTCCCTCCCTCCCCACCTCCCCTACCCTGGTGATAATCTTCCAACCGCATGATGGGGATGCAGCACCACCACCCACTTTCTTTTTAACAATACTTGCGGATGTGGACTACGCCTACTTTCTATACTTAGTTCATTTTTCAATCTTCTAAGTACAATATTTCGTTAACACAGTGGAAACGTTCACATTACATTCATTATCATCGTCATTATCATTTTAACCATAAAGTTCATGGCGGATATAACGCGAGAGGGGCAACTCCCTGTAAATAAGAGTCTGCCCGAATAATAATGATAATCTTCAATTTTTACATGTAAACATACAATGGAGAGAAACCCCCAGACTTCCTCTCATAAACCTACAATTTACAGTTGGCTTGCACCACCGTGCAACCTTGAACAACTCGTTGTTCAGGTTTGGCGCCCTATCATTCAGCTACCCATGCAGCACTGTCGAGTCGTGTGGCCCACCCAGCGCACACCCGTAGCTTGTCTGCCCGTTGCACTGATCGCTTGTGCTCCTCCTTCACCTATCGCACAAAACCATCACACCGGCTCATCGCTCATTCATTAGCGCCCCACCTCATCGTGCCAACCTCCGCATGCGCCCACAGAATCAGTGTTTAACCTTGCCCGAATGCCTCACCACTCAAACTCATTGCACCTACCAACCTCATATCGCCTGCCTGGCGACCCATTACACCACATATCATTCGCACTTGCCCCAGGCACTTGTTTAGCCCAACTCGCCCACCGGCCAAATCACTAATGTGCCCATGCAAACTTCCACCCGAACGCCTACTCGCCCAACGTCCGTTCCAACTCCCAGTACGTTTTCCTGAGCCCTCCCAGTTCGCCCTACAAACTGTCTCATCGACCTATTATTTAGCTCGTTCCCTTCGTGTGCGTCCGCTTAGCTCGCAGCCACCCCATGACCCAATCGTCGTTCAGCTTCGCCCGACCTGCAATAGCTCGCCACCCAAACCAATGAATGACCCATTGCCCGCCCTGCTCCTGAATGCGTTGACCCATTCTGCAGTTCCATTTACCCTGCAGCCACTATACGCTACCTTTCGGTTTTGCGACTAGGGTGCTTTGGCCCCTAGCTTCGCCTACACCTTCACCCAAGTTTCAGAGTGTTAAGGGAGCTCGCACTCTAGCTTGCCAAAATTCCTTGGATGCTTACACTTGATGATTTTCCAAATTCCTTTAACTTCATTTCCTCCATGCCAAATATATGGTAGCTCGTCCAAGGTTAGGGGCGTCGGCCTATGGCCAGGTGACCCAACCTTTGGCATTTTGCTAATTTTCCAACATCAGCCATGGTGAGGGTGCCCACACCCGAGACAACCCATCATATAAGTTCGCCACCACTCTTCCAACACTTAGTTATTTCTTTGAATGACTTTCGCGTTTCCACCATTTGACCCAACTTGCTGCACCGTGTAGGTGTGCCCAACTCGACGGTCGCCTCCAGCTTGTTGCTTTCGTGTTTTCATGCACCCTTCACCAAATGCACCATGACTTGGGGGCTTTAAAATCTCCCTCACAACCCACCTTGCAGCCCATCTAGTTAAGGGTTGCAAGGGGCCGATTTCGGCCCCGCCCACCATGCGACCCAACCGAACCTGGCTGGCAAGGTGCTAATTCCAGGAATCGGCCCCTCGCCACCCTAGGTCAGCTGGGCCATAGGGTGGGTGGGGAGAGGGAGGGTGGGTGGGGTGGGGTGGGATTGAGGTCGAGTGGGATGGGCAGGGAGGGGTGGTGGGGTGGGCAGGGGAGGGTGGAAGGAGGGAAGAGAGGGTTGGGCAGGGTGGATGGGGAGGAAGGGTGGGGTGAGGTGGATGGGGAGAGGAGGGAGGCAGGGGTGGCGTGTGTCGGGTAGAGAAGGCGAGGTGGGGTGGGCCCGGGTCGAGTGCGTGAGGAAATTATTTTTTTAATTTTTAGTCCTTTTTTCTTTTAATTTTAATGGTTTTTAATTGTTTTTAATTTTAATTTTAAATTGTTTTTATTTATTTTTTAATTTATTTTGTAATTATTTTAATTTATTTTATAATGTTTTTGTTTTTATTTTTTATTATTTTTTTAATATTTTTGTTATTTATTTTTTGCTTTTTGGTTAATTTTTTTTATTTACAAGTTATTTTTGGTGTGTGTATTATAATATATATAATATATATATATATATATATATATAAATATAATATATATATATATATATATATATATATATATATATAATATATATATATATATATATATATATATATATATATATGGATTTTATTTTTGTCATGTTTTTTTATTTAAGTTTATGTTTTGTTACCAACATGAAAACCTCCAACATTTAAAAAAAATTATCCACACTTAATACATTAGAAAATTTAAAGTGCAAAAAAAATGCTCTGTAAATAAAAAGGGTTGAGGTTGCATTAATAGTTTTCAAAATCAAGATGAAAATCACTAACAAAAAAAAATTGTTCATACTTGATACATAAAAAATAAATTAAAGTGTCAAAAATAAGCCCTCTAAAAAAATGTGTTGATGTTGCGTCAACACTTTTCAAAATCAATGTGAAAATCACTAACATTTAAAAAACAATGTTCATACTCGATACATAAAAAAAATTTAAAGTGCCAAAAATATGCTCCGAAAAAAAAGTGTGTTTTTTAAAATTGAGTGATCTTTTCTACCTCATAAAAATGGGTACTAGGTAATTTTCTTGTTTGATCGGTAACTATCTTAATGATTAATTATTTTAACTAAGCCATCTCTAGGTGGAATTTTCCCAAACAATTTCTGGGTCTTAGAGAATGCATGTGTCTTAGACTCTGCAAAATTTTGAGACTAGTACATCTAATGCTACAAAAATCAACACTCCATGTTGTTGTTTCATTGAATAGGTGCATTTTGTCATGGCATTTAAACATAAGGATGGGTTTCCAAGCACTTCACTTACCCCCTGAGAAATCATCCATACCGAGAATTTAATCCAGTTAAATTTTCCAGTCTAATGTGACTTCCATGCTTATTCAAGGCTTAACTAGCTTGCGAGTACTTTGAGAATGTTTTCCCTTTTCCTCATTTAAAACTATAAGACATGGACAGGAAACAGGAGATGGTCTGTCTCTATCTGAACAAACTTCTGAAGTCACCATAACTCTAGCGAACAACCTTGTTTAATTCCCTTAGTTTCCGACTCATCCAATCTTGTAATGCATTCAACTGTTATATCAGATCTCTTACACATTAGGACCTTCTATTAATATAGGCGTACAAAATTGTAAGGTCCCTATTGGCCTTTAGCTCCTCCAAGCCTACCTCCTTATCACACTTCTCACCATCAAACCGTTCCCTGTGACTGAACACTTCAAATGCAACTATTTTGTGTTTTCAGGACTCCCCATATCATTATATTTATAAAAGGAGCTTTCCAAAATCACAATTCTCTTATTTGGCTTTGGCTCCATCTGCTTAGCCTTATATCATTTTTCACTCCATGGGACCAGGATCCATGACCGGGGGCATGACACTTAGGTGTTAAGGCCTCCAGGTCCTGTCGGGAGCCTATCTTCCTTTGTTATGTCCTCTTCACCCATGGTTCCTCAGACTCAACATGACCAAGCGTCAAACACTATCTGAGACCACCTTTCATTGAACCTTTCCTCATAGGGAATTTATGTAGGAGTTATGAAACTCCAAGGTCCAAAATTATTCATACCAACCAGGTGCTTAACCCTACTCCGAGCCCTCGGTTTTATTAGTCTCCCACGACTGCTAGTAAATCGAAGCTCCTTTATCATAACTTTTCAAAGAAACTTTTTGTTGGGTGTGTGTTTATTCTTTCTGTAACTAGCCCCATGTGCAGACCTACCTATGGGTGGAACTCCCTATGGTTTTGTGCATGCATTTTGGACATGGTTTTTGGCATGATGGTTTTCTACCCATGATATCTTGTAGATCCAGTCAAGGGAACTACAGTTATGTTATAATTCAGTGTTAATGGTTTGGAGTTTTATGAATGCTTCGGCATGTATATCTGTTGTAATATTGAAATTAATATAATGAAAAATCAATCTAGTAGTCCCGTTTTTGGGATCTAGGGGAAAATATGTGTGTATATCTATTTTGTCTTTTATGGTCTCGCCATTTTTTATTTTTTATTTCTTAAGAATTAGTATGCATGTAACTTATGTACAGGGTCAAAACCTAGACTTTTGTAGTGGAGTTATGAAATCGTTGACCTCCAAAATCCCGAACTCTAAGTGACATCATGCTGACATCATCACTCCATAAGGCGCCTCCTTAGTGGTGACACATGTTACCCAGATTTGGCTCACTAGGCCACCCAAAATGTTGAATCTGCCTACCATGTGTCCTACCATACAATCACATCATGGCTATGTCAGCTGCTACCTCATCCCCTTAGGGCTAATAAACTATTGCCATGTGTCCACTTGGAGGAGAGAGAAACGGATCCATCGGACTTTGGCTTTTCAATGAAAGCCTTTGTCTTTTTCTTCTCAGCATCCTTTGACACTTAACACTATCAAAGCTTTGAAATAATTCATTCATTAGAAAGTTATAAGGTTCCAACCTGCTAAGGTTTTGATGTACCATTCGCTCTGATATTTCGGCCTTCCGATATCGGGACCCTTTCAAATAATTCTTCGAAGTAATAAGTATTCGAGGTTCTTAATGAGTCTAGGTATTGCAGCAAGAATGTTGCAACTCCCAAGGCTACCAACTTTACTTATCAACCCGGGGTTAGTACAAACTTGGAGGTGACTGTGCTATATGCACAAGTAGAAGTGAAGGTATTGCCTATTGTCACTGCTCATATGGCAAGAGAACCCAGGGGTTCCAAGCTAGACTTATATAGGGTTAGAAGAAGCTTGATTTTGATGGAAGGAGAGTAAATATATTCTAGGGGAGAGCTACCCAACTTGTAGAAATGAAGAAAACGACATGCAATGCTAATTATCTAAGTTGCAGGAGTAAAATGCATCAAAACTAGCCTAAGGGTTAAACAATGGAAACTAGGCTAAGTCTATGTCTAAGGGGAAGAACGGTCAGAGGTAAAAATGGTGAAAAGATAACATGAAGGAGTAACAATGCATAAGGACCATTGGATCAGGCGAGTGAAAGGTAAATGAATAGTTGAGATCGGACCGCAGGAGGGTACGTAGGTAAATGGGTGAACATGGTGAACTAACAGGATGGACAACTAGGATTATATTGCGGAATCAATCGGCAGATGGAAGGTGGATATCGCGGGAAAATAAAATGTGTGGAAATGGTATCGGGTGAAGAAACAACCATCGGATTAGCCGAGGTAGATTGACGGTGGGAGTTCAAGGTGATAAAGTGATTAGGTGATGTGATGGTCGTCAAATCAGAAGATAGATCAACGGTGGAGACGGAAGTAAGAGAAGAAAATGTGCAGAAATGGGAGAGCAGGTTTAGAGGGTGGTAAGAAATATATCGCATGCCCTCAATTTGTAAGCAATTTTGTATAATTTCACTTGATTAGCTTCCTTGGCTGACATGTAGCACAGGGAAATCACTCATATCGCATGCCCTCAACCGGATAATAGTCGAACAAGAGATCCACGCGATATCGCATGAAGGCCATCAGAATTGGTGAGGCAAATCTATGGTGGAGATTTGACCGAGCAGGTTGGTGAGTGGATGTGCAATAGCCATCGAAACTAACAAGGCATATCAATGGTGTGGATCTAAAGGGCAAAAAGTAAAACGCAAAAAGTAATTTGAGCGGTGATTGGTCAGTTTTGTTGTGTAAAGCGATTTGCCAGCAAAAATTGTTTAAACATGAATTTAACAACTTCTACTTAGGCATTTCATGCTGAAGGGGAATGGCATGGGAATGTGAGTGAGGTTTGAATGACATAATGTGAGTGAACGAGTTGATGACCATTAAAGGGGCAGAGCGATAATGGACTCAGTGACTATGTTTAAACGACAAACCCTTTGTGAAAACCAAAACCTTGTGTTTTTGGGGTTGCTATAGGGTTTCTTCCTCACGTCATGGTCCCAGAGGGAGGAAGTGAGGACGAGACACCTGTGAGAAACCTTTTGGATATTTTCTTTGCCAACCTACTGATTGAATGAAAGTATAAATGGAACAAACTAAAACACAACTAATCTGCCCTACACTACTATAATGAAACTACAACTACTCAGCAAATGAATAGAAAACAGGAAGCCACTTCAGTAAATGAATAGGAAAGCCATGAATCTATGTTGAACCACTATAATGAACATGCATCTACTTAACCAAATGAACAATCAAACCATGCATCTATGTTAGTGTTGTAATGGAAATTAACCGCTTAAGTAAATGAAGAGAAAACAAGAAGCTATTGAAACATAATAATACAATAAATAGGAGCTTTAGCTGTTAGGGTCGAACCCTAACCCAAAAGCTTCACCCCTCTGAGTTAACTCAGTGCTGGCTCAAATCAAAACTCATCTTCATTATAAATCAAAGACTGTATTACATCAAAACTGTTACAAGTTTACAATTGGACACAAAGTCTGAATACTTGCTAACTCACTGACTAACTATCTGACTATTTGGTGGCTAACTAAAAAAACTGAGGTCCTAAGCCTCTTTATTTACACATCTGAAGTCTCAATGCCTTCCCCCAAAATTAGGGGGGTACAACTCCCAACTTAATGGTAACTTATCCTTTCACTTTCACTAGCTCGGTTACCTTCTAGTAGGGAGGATTCTTGTACTTCCACTTGCTTGGTTGTCTTTTAGTACTCCTGATTTGGCTATTTGTACTTCTAGCTGATGGAGGGATATTTGAATGGATGGGCAGTAAATGAGGAGGATTTACCTCTTGCAATTCCTCTTCCTTGTCACAACCAAGTTTTTACCAAGGTCTTTTATCATAGTTTCTTTCTTTTACCTTTTAGCCCTGCATTTCCCTTTCTTTTATCCTTTATTCCTACATTACATGCTCATTAGACCACAAAGAGAAATAACTAACTCTAACTCAACTCATAAGCAAAACATAATCAAAAGTATGAAATAAGTTGTGAGAATAGCTCGTTTGACTAAGCTAGGAGGTGGATTAAGGCCAATTAAGTCCCACATAATTACTCAATGATGAGGCTCATCATTTATGATGTACTTATTTGTTTTGAGGTTCCAATATTGGGCATGTCTTATTGGAGCATATCCGATATTTCATAATACACCTCCAGTACTCCACAATTCTAATGTTTTGATATCAGGTCTGTCTTATTGGATCAAAACGTTCTTCAGAGGGGATTTCATTAGAGTTATGAAATCTAGATCTCTGATCTATTGTCCTCTGATATTTCATATTTTGAAACTCATCCCTACCAAAATGCATGATTATGCATCCTCCGATATCAGGTCATGATATTTCAACAGCCTCTAGTACTTCAGCCCTCCAAAATGTTGGCCTCCCGAGGTCACGATAAGTCAGCCTGCCCTAATATTTTGATCTATTCTGGACAAACTTTGACAAACTTTGACAATCAATAGATTTTTATCCTGATGGCCTTTCTTGGACTTGTTCATACCATTGGAAACTCTTTTAAATAACTTTCAAACGAAGAGGGTTTGATGTAGTAATGAGCCCACTTACAGCCTGAAATATGATGACAAGAACTTGACCCCTTGATTCACCATAGTCATCCAATTGACATCAATGCCAACATACTCACAACCACTAGCTATGCGTGCAATGCCAACAGTCCAACATAATATGTGTTGCATTTTTTTTTTAATGCAATGAATTATGTGGATCTCCTTAGATGGAATCTATTGGCACAACTAATATTGATGTGCAGAATAAGTTATGAAGCTTTGGTATAAGAAAAACAAAATCATATTATAGGATATATCTCTTAGTAAACAAGAAGGCCCCAAAGGGTTGAGTGTAGAAGTCTCTATAGGGAAAAACATTATGGTGTGTACTGACACATCATATAAAGGGGCTAAGGTTGGATCAAACAAAGAAGCTACAAAGGAACATGAAGAAAATCCCCAAGAAGAGCATAAAAAGGTATATAAAATCAAGGAGCTAAATGAATCAAGGGAACCACATGTTCAATTGTTCAAGCAAGAGAAATTGAGGTCTAAGGGTGAGGTATATCCTCATCCATAACACTCAGAGAAACATCAATCATTAAGGAAAACGTGTGATCATAAATAAACTTATTATGGACCAACATGGCGCTAGGGAAGCAACTAGCTGAGAAGCACATTGAGGCACAACAAAAATGCATGGGGATATCAAAGAGGCACAATAAGGAGCAATCAAAATCTAAATCAAGGAAGAAATGAATTGGTTGCACCCCATGTTAATATTTCATGAGGATGGATGGATACTCATGTTTGGTACCAACTAGCTACATTTCTTAGTCAATCATATTGAATGGATTATTCCAATTTTTGGAGAAAAAAAATGCAAAAGGGGATGGAATTTAGTGCACCTAGTGGGGTAATATGGGGTACCTGGTACCTATGGGGGTACCCAAAGGGCATAATGATAGGAAGGTGCTTATGTATTGCTATGTATTGAAGTCACTTCTAGTAAATAAGGCCCTTTTAGTAGTGTGAAAGTAATGAATATAGGAAGGATTATTAGAAAGATCCACCTACTATAAAGTTCTCCTCTAGAATGTTTGTAGGAGGTATATAGTACTATATAAATAAGGATAAGAAATGTAATGGTAGGCATTGTGAAGAAAATTGTAATTATGACAATGTTTGCTTGTGGATTAGTTTCACTCCTTAAGGAATAATGCATCACGTTACCCAACTTCAATGGTTTTCTCTATGATTCTTATGTTCAATATTATGTGTGAAGTAAAAGGTTTACTATAGAAGTAAAGGGTTTCTTTTATATATTTTATTTTTATATCTATTGAGTACATAATTACACAAACATGTAAGTAGCTTATACAATTCTTTTACTTTTCCTACCCTATTAGAATTATCTCTATGATTCAATATAACTTAATTGGATCTTTACATCCATTGTGTAATTACCACATGTCCTAAAATATGTTGGCTTAAAATAATCTCACACTATAGTATATTTCTTGATTTATGTAGGTGTTTAGTATCCAACTAGTAATACATTGTATGATCTCCAAAATTTGCTCACCAAACAAATTTGAAATGTTATGAACTTCAATCCACTCTAGGCCTTTCATTCATCTATGTGTCCACATACTCTCTTGATGGATATTTTTTCCCACTTTCTTACTCCTTTATTTATGCAAATTTGACCCTTTTACATCCACAAGTCAATTGATCTCTATCTTTAAATTCAAAACTACTCTTACTCCTTTAACTCTTCCTTCCTACATGCAAATAAGGATTAGAACAATAAAATAACTATCAACCTTGATAGACACATTTATCATTTTTCCTACTTTAACATATTGTTATCCATTTCCTATCTTTCACTCCATAAACTCTTCTCTCTAGAAGAAATAAGGTTCCATGAGCTCAATATATCCATGTGACTCTTTTGTTTCCACATATTCAATTTTACTAGGTTAACAATATTCATCTCTATTGCAAGTTTTCACAATAGAAAATATTCCTATTTTGAATTCCATAAGCTGTTCATTATATAAACAATAAATTTACATGATCACATTATTGCCATGTGACTCTTTCAATTATACCTCTTCATTTTACTAGGCTAATAATATTCATCTCCATCGCAAGTTTTCATCATGGCAAATACAGAAACTTCTTTTTCTTTATTGTTAAATATTCTCATTATATTTCTCCTCACTACTATGTCCTCTTGGTGACCAAGAGGTGTATAATCAACCATATTCAGATCTTTTATTTCCATTTCAACTTTCTTTCTTAATGTGATTTTATTTCCCTTAAATCTTCCATACACCCAAAATTTATTTCAATGTTATCATTTGTTTCATAAGCTTGAAGCATATCAAGAATTTTCCAAACCATAGTTGCATCTGGTGATTTCCTACCATAACTTCAATTTCAAAGTGTTATTTTTCCATCATCTCATTCCTCCCATACATTAATTTAACTTATTACAATCATTATTTAGATAGCCCTAGATATAATGCATCCAATGGCTCTCATGTTGTCTTCAACTTCTGCATATATAGGAAATAAAAAAACAATAGATTAGAAGAACATTATTTCACACATGCACCTTCTTCAATTCCAATCCCTTTGTCACTCCACAAGTCTTCGAATCTTCTTGCATACATTCTACTATATGCTCTTCTTCAATTTCTTCTTTAAACATGCATTCAACAATGATTATTTTCAATTCATTTTGGAATGAATTCAAATATATGTTCAATTACACAAAATACTTCTCACCCTCCATATCAACCACAAAAACTTCAATTGTTGATATAAATTTGATCCTACTACTCTCACCATCTTATTTATCACTTGTTTTTCCTCCTCCAAATAGTTTATCTCTTCTTCCTTTCATTTGTTTCCTTTCAGAATACAACATGTCTAGGCTTAATAATAAAATTCGTCCGTGGAGTACACTTCCATCATGTTGAGTTCATATTTAATGGATTATCGTAGACCATCCACGTATGTATCTATATTATCTTTTCCTTCACATGGCCATTTGTTTGATGGCCAAACTATAGAACGCTTTAGTATACTCCTCCATGAACCTCTCCGCCTCATCAAATTTTTTTGTTTATTTTCAATAGATTTAAATATAATTAGAGAATAAAAACTTCCTTTTCAAATAAAAAACTATCTTATTTCAAGTCTTCATAATTTGATATCCTTTTATTTGTCCATTTTCACACAATCACACATAACATTGGATGACTTGTCAACTTAGTAAATGCAAATATTTCTCTATTTGGTTCTTTAATATGTTTATAGTCAAAATAGTTCTCTCTATATTTAATCCAATCCCTAATTTTTTTTGAGAAAAAAATCCTTGATGTAAAGATATTTGATTTAGGGATGCCACTCCACAATATCCCTTGTGATCCTTTCATCTAGTTTCTTCTCTTCTTTCATGGACTTAAATAATGGAACCACTTATTCCTCCTCATTCACACTTACATAGTTCACATTTACGAGCACTCCTCTAATTGTTGGTATTGTAATCTAGACACTTGAGAGGAAAAGTTGGTAGTAATATCCAATAACAAAGAAATACACACAATGTTATACAACATGCCCATATATATAAGAGATGGAAAACAAGAATAAGTAATGTGACAACTAGAAATATGCACTTTATTATCATATTATATAAAAAACAACAAAATATCTTAGTCACATATTTATACTTGAGGAATTGATTACTAGAAAATTGAAACTATATAACCACCTCAGTTTGTTGACTTAATTGTAGAGTCAACCAACTTACATTGTTCAACTATACAGTCAATTGATTTACATAAAGTATGACTTGGTCAACTATCAATTCCAATCAACGTAGTCAACTAGCCCCTCCAACATCTACCCCCAAATCAAGTTCTTTCTCATCCTGAGCAAGAGGGAAATTGTCACTATGTTCCAAAATTTATTACAAAATTATGATTACAAAATAATTTATCAATTAGAAAAAATGGAGTCATGTTGTAGCTTGAGTCATGTGGTTGGATACTCATTATATCGTTCCTTTGTTGAAGATGTAGTTATTTGTTGAGGAAAGGTCTTTCTTGTTCTATTGTTTCTTCTATCTATATTGTTTGAATAATCAGTTCCTCTAGTATTATCTCTAGCCAAGAATGCAAGGGTACCTCCATGTTTACTGTTCTAATTCCTCTTCCTTGAAAATTCCTTTTGTCCAATTTAACCATTCTATTTATTTTGATGTGTGTGGACACATAGATGGAATATTTGACTCTGATGCACTAAGGGTGAAAAACTAAAATATAGGACGATGAGGAGACATGGGATTCAATAGTGGTAAAGGTTCTAGTGGTTGTTGGAGATATACGAAGGAAGTTTGATATATGTGGGGTGTTAATACCTACATATATTGAGAGGATTTGCACCATTTGTCAATTGAGTACCATGCTTAGACCTAGAGTGACTTCATCTATGTGATATAGTAGAGCTTTTTTGCTATTGAAAATTTTTGTGCTTCCAACAAGTCTGGGTTAAAATTTTCTTCAACAGGTTGCACCTTATTTATTATTTGATTAAGATGGTAAGAAACATTACAGACTTCTAATTATGCCTTCATTAATTCTAAAAAATAATTGTCTCTCTTGTTGCTTTCGCTAGGTTTCAACTTCCTTCATTGCCTCAAATTTTTTGTGATAGGGATATTTGCACTCTAAAGTCAATTGTCGAGTTCTTCCTCTTTGTTAAATCTTCCAGGGGACCCTGTTGCACTTTTAATTTGTTGTATGTGGAGGAAAATCATGTTGCCTAGTTGCTTAGAATTGTGTTGAGTGTTGTTTTATAATCCATTACAGTTTCTAAGATTTGCCTTGTCTCCTACAATTTCTTATATTCCGATTGCAAGATGGTTGAGGTCTAATCTACTTTAAGCTATATATTTTCTTATCCCATCCCTTTTATTCATTTCCTCCAACCATATATACTCTTCCTTAAGTCATTTATTGATCTGGATCTTGGGGGAGGCCCCCAAGATCTAAAATTTTGAAATTCTAGAAGAAAATGAGAACACACAGTAAACAAAATCACAATTTTTTTTTTTTTTTTTTTATTTAACAAAGAATATATGTAAAAGCTACATTGTGGCGGAAAATCTATACTTTTACAAAATGTGCCTTGTTACTTATAGTATTTTTTTATTTATCAACCACAATTAAATTCTATGGGTGGGTAGATACCATGGGTGATTGAATACCATGGTTGGATCTCACTTACAATACCATGGGTGGATGCCACTTACAATACGATGGGTAAATTCCACGGCTGGATAAATACCGTGGGTGGATGAATACCATGAGTGGATGCCACTTACAATACCATGGGTATATTCCATGAGTGGATAAATAACATGGGTTGCTGAATACCATGGGTGGATGCCAATTTCCATTCGGATCATTCATCCCTCCTTAAGAAGCAATGGTCCTAATTTCGTGAAGTTCCCTCTTAAGAAGCCTTGGCTAAATATGAAGAGCCATTGAAGATAACGTTTTTGTGTGGTTAATCCATAACCATGATGAACATAGCTCCGTGGATAGAGATACCCTGTAATGCCTGTGACCAACTATGATACTAACAGTGTGCGGCCTAACAATCTGACTTCTATGAAGTGTGGGTTTGTGGATGGCCATAATCATGATAAACAAATATTTTAGGATAGATATACCCTATAATTATTGTGCCCACCTGCTATACTAACAATGTGTGGCCTAGCAAATGGACTTCAATGGAAAGGACTTTGTGTGGTTGACCCATAACTGTGATGCTAACTATTAATGAAGTGGAAGGTGCCTACATAGCCTCGGGTGGGAGGGAACGTCTCCAAAGAACTGAAGCTAGATGTTTCTATGATGATACTAATGAATGTCAAGCATATTCCTACTAAAGCAGGGTGGGAGGGAAAGTATCCAAAGGGAACTCGCTCTGAATGTTGTCCAGATATAAAAACTAATTTAAAATGGGCATAACTCGATCAATATAACTCAAAATCTTTATTATAACCTATTTTTGGAAATAGAATGACTATTCTACATCTTCCCATGTTATTGAAATCCCTATCTAGACACTCCGAGAACTCAGATTCACGCTGCAACTATTCAGTCGTTACAAAAATTTTGAAAAAATAACTGATTGTAAATCAGTGATATCTCCCTCATCCGAACCTTGATTCGACCATTTGCTTTTTTGAAATTGGGTTATTTTTCAAGAGGATATCAGATTTGCAATCATTTTTCTAAAATTCTTCTTAAAAATAGCAAAAAATGATAGGAGTGTTGTCGTCCATGGGTTGTCATCAGAAAAATTTCTACAACACAATTGACTTTAAATTAGCGATATCTCCCTCATCTAGACCCCGATTCGGCCAATTCTATTTTTTATTTTGAGTATTTTTTGCAAGGAATCCTAATTTGTTATTTTTTTTTGTAACTTTTGCACCAAAAGTTTCAGATATGATCTACAAACTTGCCACCCAAAAAATTCCTCCAAAAAAATGAAAAAAAAAACAAATTCTTCCCACTTTGGCCATGAAAGTGCTATGTGGTGGTTGTAGCACATGCATGAAGTTTGTTGAATATTTTTGCAAGACTTTGAAACTGAAATATGCGTCAAACCCTCATTTCCATGGAGCCATAACCTAAATATGATACCATTGATCTAGATCTTGGGGGGAGGCGCCCAAGATATAAAAATTTGAAGTGCCAGAAGAAAATGAGAACACATAGTAAACAAAACCATAAAAGAAGAATTGTAAAAGCTACATTGTGGTGGACAATTTGTCCTTTTACAAAATGTGACTTGTTATGTTTAGTATCTTTTTAGTTATAATACCACAAGTAAATTCCATGGGTGGGTAGATACCATGGGTGGATCTCACTTACAATAACATGGGTGGATTCTAACTACAATACCATGGGTGGATGCCAATTTCCATTCAGATCATTTATTCTTCTCAAGTTTCTTATTGACTTCTTTTATCCATACATTTAATTAAACTAGTTGTTGTAGTAGTTGCTTTATTGTCTTTATTTAGTCAAATTCTACATTGGATGGCTTGATGTTTAATTTCTCCAAGGCTAAGTCAATAAAATCTTCCTAGAAAAATTTTTCTTTATCATTTCTTGTTGTTATTCAATAACCATTATTCATTTCACATTTCTACACATATACTAATTGTTGGTATGGGGTCCCCTGGGTCAGTTTTCGGGTTAAGAACCCAAGTTGTGATGTAAATTTTGGTAAGCAGGTGTAAAGTCTCCACAATTTGTGGATGTGAAGCACGTAGATAGTCAAAAGTCAAAAAACTAGTTTTAGCCCCTTATCTATGTAAAGATGAGTCGGTTTTGAGATCCACCCATGGTCCACAGACCATGGGATTGCATGTAAAAATCTCTAAATAGGTGTGTCTTAGAGAGTCTAAGGTAGTGAGAGATATGCTTATGTCTAGGTTTGAGAGAAAAGGTGAGTAAGAAGCATATAGATAGAAGGGAAATGCTTTACAATTGACTGCATGGGGGCTTAGAGTAGAGTTTGCAGTTGAGTGCGCCGACCCCTGTAGCTGAGTGCACAAGGAAGTTTTGAGTTTATGACCTCATATTGAAGATCAATAAAGAAGATCGTTGAAGAAAATCATGTGTTTTATCTGATTACTTCTATTATTTATGTTTATGATATATGATATCATAGAATGATGTCTTTGTGAAATAATGATGTATTGATGTGCAAACCTATTGGATAATTCTTATTAACTAAACACAATGCATGTTAAGTATTTACATGAAGATTATAATAAATTATGTTATGTTTATTAAGCACTTAAGTAGATGTGCATGAACACAGATCTATGGTTATTTTATGGTGCTCATAAGTGGTTGATTCATCTGTTAAGGGTCTACTAAGATCTATCGTAGACCTTTGTGAAGGTGTAGAGGCCGTTTAAAGGTAGTTGCAGTACCTAGCCTTAGGGGCTTATAGATCTTCACAAAGGAAGATATAAGGAAATAGAAGACATCACACTAATATCTGGATGTGGAAACTTGGTTCCAGCATCCCCCCATACTACTTCGGGTGAGACTTCAGCCTATGCTACACGGGTTGATGTCGAAAGGGCCAATAATGTAGGGTTTTGTTTGGCACATCTAACTTTGAACCTGGTTCAAGACCCACTAAGCCAACAAATGGTTACGTTGCCAGGACCAGGATCTGCATAAGGAGATGTGTGGTGTGGAATCACTAGAATCTGACCAAGAAGGAAATTGAGAAGTCATTGGATAGGGAGATCCACGAATTTGTAGCTCAAGAGAATAGAAATCCATGTCTGTAAAAAGAGCAGTGGCTGTACACAAAAACACATGAATTTTTCTTCTGCACCTTCTCGGTCGAATGATACGAGTGGATAGCTAACTTGGCAGACGACCAAGGAAGGTGGAGGCTTGATGGTCCAATTGTGTGGACTCCAAAGCTAGTGCAGAGGTTGGAAGCTTCTGAAGATAAGATCATGCGTGTTTTTTATCACTAGATTGACTATATTATAGGAGGATTTGTTACAGAGTTCATGATTGATACCTCAATCAGCTACAACGAAGTAGAGTGGTGCTTATTCAAGGGGCAGCGAGGTAAGTATATGAGATATTTGGATACTTGGATTAAGATGCTCTTGTGTGAGAAAAGGATTATGCCATTGCCTTGATGTTTGGATCTACATGAAGTGGACAGATATTTAGGAACCAAGAGAAAGCAGGTCCTGAATATAGCTCGTTGATTGGACCTCCTTCGAGTGACAACGAGGGAGCAGTACAAGCCTCACCGCAGAGTGATTTCTAGCTGATAAGACAGGGTTTTCTGTGGATACATCATCCACCCACTCCACCCCCACCCTCACCTCCACAACATACACCTTCACCCACACCTCTGCTACCACCACCATCATTCAACATGTCGAACTCAATAAAGTTTCTGATTTTCAAGGGAATAGGGAACAAAGACACAGATCAATTTTGGTTTGTTGCGAATGCTATGTGGACCGTGCAGAAGATCACTAATGATAACATAAATAAGGCACACTTAGTTACTACTCTGCAAGATCGTGTGCTAACGTGGTATATTAAGTACTGTGTTGATCATCCTTTAGAAGCACTAGTAGAAACTAAGGATTCTTTAAACAAGGATTTTAGTAAGCCTAAGTATGACTCACAATCAGTGGTCAGATTCAAGGAAATCATGATGAGGACTGGTGAGATGCCTTGGGAGTTAGATCAAAGGTTGAAATATGTGATCCACGAAGCTAATATGCAACTCATAGATGGTCAGCACTGCGAATGGTTTATAGCCTCACTTCTGCCTCACCTGAGGATTACTTTGTTATAGAAGAAGATAGGAACTTAGGAAGAAGCCTTGGAAATCACAATGATATTTCATGAGACGCCTATTTGGGATGCGACTTTGGGAGTTCAACAAATTCCCTTGCAGTTGCAGAACCTCTACTTGGAATTCTAGAGCTTGAAAAAAGAGAAGGAGGCTAGGCTAGAAGTGTGCGAGGAAGTTTGGTGCCTGAAATGTAAGAGCCAGGTGCATTATAAAGACCACTTCCCTATCTTCACGAATTATATTACAGGGGGGGGAACCGATTCCCCTGAGGCAGGAAGCTCTAGTAGGACCAAGTGCAGGTCCCACGCTATGGTGCACTATTTTTCAGGTAGATGGAAAACATGTAACGAATAATTATCATTTGCTGCAAAATTTCGTGCAGACACCACAACAATTGTTCTGCTATTTCTGTAAATTGGTTGGCCATGATGAGCGCCATTGTCGTAACTATGAGTTGATGATGGAAAGAATGCCTACCTATCGAATGAAAGCAGAAAACTAGCCTCCATATCAGGGTGTTGGGTGAGCACCCAGAGGATATCAAGGATGAGGACGAGGCCGGGGCGGGGGAGGACCTAGTAGAGGTCACGGTCAAGTTATTTTCTATAACTATGGGACACCAGGGCACTACGCATGGGAGTGTCAGAATCAGACATGTCCGTCCTATCAATACTACAGCCATTTTCACCACACTATAGAAGAATTCCTTGTACTAATAGCTAAGATTCGGGAGAAGAAGGCACAACCTTAGCAAACTTTGCATAAATTACAAATGATGGGAGCTAAGCCCCGTGAGGAAGATCAAAATGTGAATATAGTGTTGAGGAGTGGCATGTAGACTAGTGATGAAAAGGGAGAACAACCTAAAGAGAACGAATGGGTCCACAAGGCTCCCAAGAAGGAAGTTGGTTTTGATCTGGAGTGTGTGAGGGAAACTTTTATGGAAGCTAAGAAAAGATTCACTGAGGCATCTACCTTAACAAGTGAAAACAAAGTACCAGAAACCAACGCGCCTACAGAAGTTGATCCCTCTGTACTTACCACATACTTGGAAACCTGCATGAAGCTTCTGCATGATAGCAAGGCTTTGAAGTGCCTGTGGGAGCTCATAAAGAAGTGTGTTGGTAAGGAAAATGCTCTTCATGGACACCACGTATTTAGAAAGATTGGAAAACATAGGGCAAGAATAGGGCACAAGATGAGGCTCACCGTGGAGATAGGAGATTATGAGATGGACCAGGTTATTCTGGATCTGGGGTCTGACGCAAACCTTTTTGCCTAAACAAACATGGGAGAGAGTGGGGAGGCCTTCACTACAGTGGTCTCCGATCTAGCTTAGAATGGAAAAGCAACAGAAGATCATCCCTACGGGATGACTGCATGGAGTCACAATGGATATAGAAGGTGTGAGCACACTCACGGATTTTGAAGTGATATAGATCGTGGATGACACCAATCCATACCCCACACTCCTTGGAATTGACTGGGCCATTGATATGAATGGAGTCATCAAATTGAAGAAAATAACAATGTCGTTCGAAAGGAAATCACTTCGGGTTGTAGTATCATTGGACCTTGCAGAAGGACCGTGCTATACTGAACCAGTCCGTGATTATGAAGAAAGTGATGATGACTTGGATCAGATCTACAAAATAATAGCGTGAGATCAAGACTGGATTAATCCAACATCTGATGGATGAATTGCATGGGACTCGGAAATTTCATGTACCTCAGATTTAGATGAATAATTGGACTATTGGTAAAATAGGTTGCATGAAGTATCTACACTACGCTGCAACATGATGACTAATCATTGCACTATTTGTCACCAAAGATAAGAAATTTACCCTATAATGATGGTTTAACTGATGTAGATAATTTTTTGGATAACTTTGAATGAGAAGTCCTTGAGGATTATTGCTTCCAAGTGCTAGATTTGGTGTTGTGTGCTACACCCGCACAATGGTGGGGTATGCACAAAGACCACTTTGATGAATGGCAAGATTACAAAAGAATGATGAGGTTGCAATTTGATCATCCTAAAATTTGACTGACTGAGAAGTATGAGGAGAGAAATGATCCATGTGATCATTTAGCGAAGTGGAATAAATTTTATGGAATTGAGACGCAATCGGAGTGGGTTCACTTATTCTGTCATACTTTGGATACCATCCCTGTGAATTAGTACCTGGAAACGGAGCTCTACCATGGCAACGCAGTGTGGGATATATTAAGGGAAGGATTCTTAATGACCTTCAATTTTGGATTTAAGAGATCTATGGTTTGTGTATTTTGAATCAGTGATCGGAGAATCCACAGTTTGAACATCTTTATACCAACGTTTCAAATCCCAAGTGGGATCCATCATCAGGGTTGAAGAATGATGATAAAAGAAGAGCAATAAGGCAGAATAAATACTAATGAGGAAGAAATTTAAGGAAGAACATAATGTCGGCTAGAATTTTTTAATTTAATATAATTTTATTTTTAT
>APFE031527888.1:66522-120848 GCA_000404065.3 Pinus taeda
TAATTAATAAATTTTGAAGTGTGGTTCGAATGCATTGATGAAGCTCTGCAGGAAGTTAAGGTAGTGATCTTCAGAATTCCGCAGGATCCTTTGGAGTTGGTTCAGCTAGATTTGAGCACCCGGCTACACCATGCGCTTGAATGCTATAATGTGACCACTGAGTGGGAGGATGAAGATCCAAGAAATATTAATATTCTAGAGGTAAAAGGCCATCATGAGGTCGAAGGTCAACAAATAGAGAACCCGTACATCACCACGCCATTGAAAACCAAGCAAGTGAACATTGCTACTGAAGCAGAGCCAAAATTTGTGAATATTAGGGACTACTAGGATGATGCCATAGTGGATAAAGTTTTTGAGTTACTCTGCCAATACCAAGATATTCTTCCTACCAAGTTTTCGAACCTAAAAGGCATCATAGGTGACTTGGGTATGATGAAAATCACTTTGAAACCGGAAGCGAAGCCTATTAAGTAGAGGTCGTATTGCCTTAATCCAAATTACAAGGAAAAGGTCTACTTAGAGTTGGATAAGATGCTAGAAGAAAGCATCATCGAACTTGTGGAAGAATCTGATTGGGTGAGCCCGATGGTGGTTCAAGAGAAGAAATAGAAGGGAGAAATAAGGATTTGCATAAGTCTAAGGAAGTTTAATGATGCCTACATCCATGATTCTTTTCTGACACCATTTACTGATGAAGTATTGGACAATGTTGGAGGGTAGGAGGCCCACTCATTAACTGATGGGTTTTTGGGGTACCATCAAATCAAGAACGCACCATAGGATAGGAGCAGAAAATCCTTCACAAGTGAATGGGGTTGTTTTCAGTATAATTTCATGCCGTTTGGACTCAAGAATGCACCCACGATATTCTCTCATGTAGTTATAGCATCATTTAAGGAATTCATCCATAAGTTCTTGGAGGTGTATTTTGATGACTAGACATTGTCCGGCTTAGTGAAGCGCCATATAGCAAGCCTATACTTGATGTTGGATATGTGTCGTAGATACCAGATCGCCCTGAATATGAAGAAGTGTCTATTCTGTGTCCCCTTTGGGATCTTCCTGAGTCATGTGGTGTGCAAGCAAGGATTGATGGTGGACCCTACCAAGATCATGGTAATAGTAAATTTGGAGGCCCCAAGAAGAGTCAAAACGATGCGCCCAATTCTCATACATATATGGTATTATAGAAAGTTCATCAAGGCTTATGCTTAGATTACTGCGCCCATGGAGAAAATGCTAAAGAAGGATGCTACATTCTATTGGGATGAATAATTTCAACGCAGTTTGGATGTATTAAAGGAGAAGATGGTCACTGCACCGATTTTTGTCTTCCTGAATTAGAAGAAGGAATTCCACATACATGTCAATGCCTCTTGAATTGCCTTGGTCACAGTACTAACATAGGTGAAGGAAGGAGAGATGGAGCACCCTATAGTCTTTGTGAGCAGGAAATTATCAAAGGTCGAGAAGAATTACTCAACAATGGAGTGCAAAGTATTGTCTATGGTATACACACTTCAAAAGTTCAAGCACTACTTGTTGGGTGGAAATTTCAAAATGTACACAGATCATTATTCTTAGAAATACCTGGTCAATAAACCTATGTTGGGGGGGAAGATCTGTGGATGGTTGCTACTATTCCAGGAGCATGACTTTGAGGTGATTGTGAAGCCAGCAAGGTTGAATGCAGGACCTGACCATTTGTCGCCAATTGAAACAAGAGAGGATCCTACTAATTTGGAGGAAGGGTTACCTGATGCACAGCTCTTTGTAGTGCACGTAGAAGATAACCACTTTGTAGATATTATTCACTTTTTTACTACAGGAATGAGACTGAAAGGATACACAAATCAGCAAAAGAAGGAGTTAGTAGTGCGCCCAACATATTTCTCAGTAATTGCAAGACATTTATATAAGATGGGTGCAAACAAGATATTACATCGATATGTGCTAGATTTTGATTGGAGTAGCATCCTCACTGAAGCTCATGGAGGGGCTATGGGAGGACATTATGCAAGAAAGGCAACAACACAAAATATTTTGCACGCAAACTTATGCTGGCCTACATTGCATGAAGATTTTAAAGCGTATTATAGGGCATGTGATGCATGTCAATGAATGGGCAGACCATCACTGAGGGATGATTTGCCACTGAGTCCTCAAGTATCGATGCAACCATTTGAAAAATGGGCCATTGATTTCGTTGGGCCCATTTAGCCCCGAGGAAAGAAGACAAGTGCGTGCTATATCATCATTGCGACGGATTTTCTAACCAGTTGGGTGGAGGCACAACCAATGAAAGATTTTACCTGGGCTACAGTAGTGAAGTTTTTGTTTGATTATGTGTTAACTAAATTTTTCTACCCAAAAGTGTTGATGAGTGATTGCGAAACACACTTCCTAAATGAAACGATCAATGTGTTGACTGAAGAGTTCCAGGTTTATCATAAGAAGAGCACACCATATCATCCTCAGGCTAATGGAATATTTGAGGCCTTTAGTAAGATTTTGGAGAACGTGCTGATGAAGATTTACAACGCACATTGAAATGACTGGGATGTGCACATTCATGCAGTGCTATGGGCTTACAGGACTACCTGCAAAACGCTAATAGGATAGTCACCTTTTCCATTGGTATATGGCGTAGAAGCTATGATGCCTATGGAATATATCGTACCTAATCTATGCATAGCATATTTCATAGGTATGGCAGATTGCGAATCCTTGGAAGAGCAGCTAGCGCAGATGATGGAGCTTGAAGAAGACAAATTCTTAGCATATTCCATCAGAAAGTACAGAAGGAATGTGAAAAAGCATGGCACATTTGACACATCAAGCTATGCACGTTCAAGGTAAATGAGTTGGTATTGTTGTATGATAGAAATTTCACAAAGTTTCTGGGGAAATTGTATATGCGCTGGCTTGGGCCATATGTTATCAAAGAGATTACAGATGGAGGCGTTGTTCATCTCGTGAAGCTGAATGGAGAACCTTTTCCAGGAAGGGTGAATGGAATCCGATTGAAGCCCTATATAGGGGATCCGACTCAATGCTATATGATGGTAGGATAGTCTTTGTGCTCCAGGAAGTTATAAGGGAGCACAGGACTATAAACTACAATGCTAGGATTGGAGGACTCTGCAGTAGGCGGGTTGCTTGGAAAATGGTGAAGTTACAATATAAGTAGCTACGCAAAGGGAGCTATGCTATGAAGGGAGGTGTTCCACAACACAGCAATAAAGTGACCGTTGGAGTCATTTTTCATGATTTGACAGACAAAAGGCGATTAAGAGGAGCGGGTTGGCAACATTTAAGGCCAATATCTTTGAAGATATGCTACCAAAACAACATTAACGATCGAATTTTGGGGGGAATGGTCGGATTTCAATTAAAACACTCCTATAAATTGCACGTGTCATTTGTACACTTATATTTTTTGAGTTGTGTTCTCTGTTGCTTATGAACCGCTCGTTCTTTGAGGATTTGGTCGTGAGCCCTACATTTGCCAATTTACCAAAGTTGAACCAGAGGTTTATCCTTGACACCATGTTAGGTCCAGGCACTGCTGAGTGTTAGAAAATTAAATATTACGAAGCAATGGAACACATAAAATATTGCAAAAATATAAACACAGAAAACGCACAAAACAAGAGAGACACAGATAAATGTGGTTCACCCAGTTTGGGCTACGTCCACCTCGAACAGTCAGTCCTTCCTTTCTATTATCCAACAAAATGAAGAGACACAACCTACAGCAAATTCGCTGTAATATCCTCTTTTTTCTCTCACAGTCTCACCTCTCTGTTTCTCGCTCACACATGAATACACATCTATCTCACAGCCTCAAATATAATGCCCTCATACAAAGAGAGGGGTTTCCTTCTAGGGAAAAAAACCCTAAACTAAACATAAGTTCTACCATCAAATCATTCGCCTAATGAACGGCCCAGATTGACTAGAAATTACTATACTTTTACAAGGCAAATTTACATTTTTTTTTAGCTTGGGGGGCGCTGCCCCCGAGCCCCGCCGGGGGACAGCTAGCCCTCGGACCCCCCAGCCAGGGGGGATCGGCCCCCCCACAGCCCCCCGCGTGGAGGGGTGTACAAAACTTCCTGGAGTATACATCCGGCTAAAACAAAGACCTCTGAACAATCATGCTCCACACACAACACTGAGACTGTGAGCACTGGGGGAGATATCGTGTCTGAAGGAGCTACTCTAAAGGTAGTGAGTATGGAAGCTCCAACTCCTGTTCCTATAGCGCCAAGGTCACCTAGGCCGAAGCTTACACCTATTAGAGAAACTGAGAAGCCCAAGAAGAATAAGAAGAAGAAACGGTGCCAGTTTGTGAATCACCCAGGAAACATTCTACTACTCAAAAGCTGAAGAAAGACAAGTAGCCTGAGAAGGTTGTTTATTTGGAGGTTGAGGAAGGACAGGGGACCGAGGATATAGACGCCGATGGAATGGAGCCCTTCTCAAATTTTCAGACTATATTTCTTGATGAAAAGGGAAGGAAAAGGTCACCAAGGACTCGGATTTTGAAAAATTCATCATCTCTACACCCCTGTTGTCGGAGCAAGTTCCCTTTGAAGGTTCGCGCCTCATGCATATCCCCTGCTAAATATGGAGGATTAGGACCTGGCAGTCCATGAGCGATTGCCTCACCTTGCGACAACCAATTATATGAAGCGTGTTTACTACTCGGATTCAGGTGCCACTAAGTTGGAGACGGTGGAATTGATCCGTGGAGTGAAAATTCTAGGTTGTTGAACTTGTTGTGGGTGCCCCACTCGGGTAAAATTTTAAGAACCCCCCCACCCCCCTAAATTTATACGTATAATAAATGGGTGAATCTCCATGGTATATAGGAAAAATGGAAGGCGATTTTATCAATAATAAAATATGTATATGTAATTTTTTGGCGAATCTCTCACGAGGCATGGTGAATATTTTACTCAATTATAAAATCTTGTAAGATCTTGGTGAGTCTTTCACTAAATAATAAAACTTTATAAAGTCCTAGTGAATCTTAGCATTGTGAACTATTAGAGAATTTTTTGAAAAAGTATTAAACCATATATGACAAGAGCCACATGGTGTTTCTCCACTGTAACACAATCAATACCACCTATGTGTGGCAGTTGCTTACGCTAGTGCATGATGGGTGCTTATGGCTAGGAGGGCCTATACCCATCAATGGCATGCTCACCCACAGGATCACACACCTGCCACATGAAGGCTTGAATCTAGCCAAGGAGTTTGGTGGAAAGGCAAGAGAGAAGGATTTGGCGAACAAAATGAAGAAGGAGTTTTCACTTGTGAAAAATCCATGCAGATATTAAATCACGTCTATCAACGATCTTGTGTTGCATATTGCCACCCAAATCCTGGTAGGAAAGGTAATGGGGAAGTGTTGCACAGATGAAGTTTCAGCACTTGTGGTATAATTAGCTGCACAATGTGTGAAGGGTGTGTAGTTTAACTGGTTAAGATACCTATGCAGTGAATTCCTCACAAATTGTCGTGAGGTCCAGGATGAGACCAATCCCTTCCACTATGTGTGGTTGTTTCTCTCCATAATGTTGGTTGCATGGGAGCTGCCAGAGGACAATCAATTTACTCCATTGAATGAAGGATTGCTAGAGGCTGCACAGTTTCCCTCCCTATGGGCCATGAAGGACCCCGCGCATGTCATCGAAACAAAGATTTTTTGGGTGTTGATGGAATCCAGACTCTGCATGGCCATCAACCAGCACCCAAGGTTGTCCCCAACCTTGTATGAGCAGTTTTTCGAGTATGTTGCATTCAAATTTGACTTTTTTTGCATCTATATTTAGGTGCAAAAGGACCTACAACAGAAATGGTATGATTTACCATACTTGGTTATAGATCACGACATACATGAGGTGATCAACCACTATCCAAGAGAGCGGCGTGCCCCATTAGATTTGGATGTAGGAACTAGTAAGGGCACAAGCACCTCAGCTAAAAATAAAAGGAAGGATGTAGCAAAGCATGTTGTGTAGTAGAAAAAGGAAGCCATAGAGAATACTTAGATGGAGAAGGAGTGCCCTACTAAGGAGCAGGCTGAGCATGAGAATCGCAAATCATAGAGAAGCTGTAAATCCCCTTCACCTATGACAGAGGAAGAATAATAGTATGAACAGGGTGGTAGAGGAGATGAGGGGAAGAGAAAACCCTTCCAATTGAAAAAGTGTAGGAAGGAGCAGCATAAAGGTCCCCGTAAAGATCATAAATCAGATAAGGTGCAGAGTGATCCCATGATCTTAACAGAGGGCGATCTCAACGAGATCGATGTAAAAATCTCAGACACTAATACCGAAGTGTTGTAGCAGTTCGAGCAATGGTACATGAAGACATTGGGGAGTGTCCAGAAGGATATGCACAAGCTACAGATCCAGACCACTAGGATACAGGTGAGCACAGGTCAAGCGAGCATCACACAAACAACCCTAACACTGGGGACAAGTTAGGCTGTAGAATTGGTCAGGACATTGGACCTTAGCACAGTTGCTTTACCAGAAGGGTCCCTACAAGCAGAATCATCCAATGATCGAGTTATCTTAAGTTCCCTTAAGGAATTTCCACTGAACATTGCAGTGCTCCCCACTTAATTCCTTCATGCATTGCAGGTAGGAGCAATGGAGGAATTGAGAGCTCGGGAGAAACATGCTCTCAATTTGATAAGAAAATATAGGGTGAACAATGAACAAATGTTCACCGAAAAGAATCAAGCCTTGAAGGACAAAGAAACAATACATGCATAGAAGTCCAGGGTGGAGGCTGCGGTAGCAGAGGTGTGTAGAATAGTATCAGAGTTTCACATCCCAGAGGATGCACAACTGAAAGAAAAGATTCAGAAATCAATTGCAGGATTCTGCAAGGTGAAGGTAGAAGTTGGGCAAGTTCAATTTGAACTCAATATGAATATCATAGAGATACAACTCAAACTAAAGCCTATGACTCTGCTTGAGGTCAAGGAGTAACGTGGAGCCGCCATCAAGGAGGGGATGACCACTATGAATGCCGCAATCACTGACTACGTGACCTTATATGAGCAGGTGATGGAGTTGGTAATGACTCTATAGGAAGACCAAAACCTACAGATCTTGAATACATAGATTTGTGTCCTCCAAAAGCAGTATGACGAGATCATGGTGACAATGCGGTCAATTACTACAGCGTAATGCCTTGCTAAGTTGTAGGAGGGAAAGCAACTCCTCGCACATTTAGAAGCAACACAGAAGAAGGAAGTAGTGCTTCAGGCCAGGTTCAGACCTTGGTTAGAAGAAAATTACCAAGTCTCAACCAACATTCAGGAGAAGTTGACGGGCTTTCAATAAACACAAAAAAAGATGAAGTTGGTCGGGGAAGGACCAGCTACAGAGAAACTCATAGAAGAGGTTAAGCAGGTAACTACACAGAGCACTGCTGAGGTTGCAGTTGTGCAAGTGGAGATGGGGGATCTTTACAATAATATCACCACACCAGCCGAGTGACTCGAGGGTGAGTCATGTCCTTTATGTTGGGGGCTTGTTTGGATGGGGTCCCTTAGGTCAGTTTTGGAGTTAAGAACCCAAGTTTTGATGTAAATTTTTGTAAGAAGGTGTAAAGTCTCTGCAATTTGTGGATGTGGAATGCATAGATAGTTAGAAATCAAAAAAGGGGTTTTAGCCCATTATCTATGTAAAGAAGAGTTAGTTTTGAGATCCACCCATGGTCGATGGACCATGGGATTGTATATAAAAATATATAAATAGGTGTGTCATAGAGATTCTAAGGAAGTGAGAGATATTCTTGTGTCTAGATCTAAGAGAAAAGGCGAGTAAGCAGCAAATAGAAAGAAGGGAAAGGCTCTGCAGCTGAGTGCACAGAGGCCTAGAGTAGAGTTTGTAGCTGAGTGCGCAGACCCCTATAGCTGAGTTCACAGGGAAGTTTTGAGTCTATAACCTCATATTGAAGATCAATAATGAACAATGTTGAAGAAATTCATGTGTTTTATCTTCTTACTTCTATTATTTATGTTTATGATATATGTTGTGAGAGAATAATGTCTTTATGAAATAATGATGTATTGATGTGCGACTCTATTGGATAAATTGTATTACCTGAATGCAATGCATGTTAAGTATTTACGCGAATATTATAGTTCATTATGTTATGTTTATTAAGCACTTAAGTAGATCTGCATCAACACAGAACTAGGGTTATTTATGGTGCATGTAAGTGGTTGATTCATCTGTTAAGGGTTCGCAAAGATCTATCATAGACCTTCGCGAATGTCTAGAGGCCATTTAAAGGTAGTTGTAGGGCAATAAAATACATCACACTGATCTTTGGATGAGGAAACTTGGTTCCAACATCCCCCCATACTGCTTTGGGTGAGAATTCAGCCTGCACTATGTGGGTTGATGCCGAAAGGGCCAGTAGTGTAGGGTTTTGTTTAGCGCAACTAACTCTGAACCTGGGTTAGGAACCACTAAGCCAACACTAATTCTATGGCCACTTCATTATATAAGTCTATAATTTGTGTATCTAAGGTGGAATGTAGGGTTGAACATTACATTTTTAAGTGGCTTAAATTCTTCTGTGGGTTGAATTGTTAGGAGGTTATTGTGTTGTGATGTTTTTCTTTATTTCTTATTTTTCCTTTATTCTTTTAACTTGATGGCTTTGGCTTTTTCTCATTTGTCTTATTTTCTCTTTTTCTATATTAGTTTTTGATGTTATTGGTGTGGTTGTAGAAGCTACTGTTATCATTGTATCGTAGTCATTCCATTGTTTTGGTTGTGTTCCTGACTTATTATTCATCCATTAATCATTTTTTTTTAGTTCACTGTCATGCACTTTTTTTTTTCTCTAACACCCTCTTTCTATTCTTTGATACATGCTTGCTCTAATTCTTGTGCTTGATCAACAATTTCTAGTTGTTACTCTAGTTGTTTGGTAACCTAGGCAATCAAATATTTAACATTTTGTATGTTGGTTTGGGCTACATCAACTCTTCTTGTTGTACTAACCATTGTGGTTGTTTCTTTTTCAAAGGGATAACATCATATTGTTCTTACATCTCTATATCAAAGTACTCTAATTGTTTACTCTACTACTCTCACTCCATCCATCGTTTCACTGATGTGTTGGTTATTCCCTGAATTGATCCATTTGTGATTATCTATCAGACTAGGTTTCTTTCAATGATTCTTGAGTTTCCTTTCCTTTTCCATTATGATGTGCCAAACAATTTTCTCTAGAATAAATATCTTACATTACTGGTGTTGGATCAACCTAAAGATACTCCTACTTAAGTTCGTTTTTAATAGAGGCCACCATGATTTTTCTAATTCTTGGTTTTCTTTGTATTTATTTTACTTGTTGATGTAGCTTCATCCATTTGCGTTTGGATATACATCAAGAACATCAAGTTATTTGATATTGTTGTTCAACATCTTTTTGCTTTTTTTTTGTCTGGTATTTATCATCCTTTCTAGGATAGTCTTTATCTTCATTACATCCATCAACATTTCATTTACCTGTGACATTTCTTCTATATAATATGTCCTTATGCTTGACCATGGTATTTTCCTTGTTCTCCCCAACTATCGACAAGCGACCTTCCCTTTTTTCTCCACCTCTTATAGATTTTTTTGCACCAAGTTTCTAGGTTATTCTTCAACTTCAAGTTAACAAGGATTATTGTTTGATTACCCTAACAACTTCATGTGTGATCCAAATTAAATAATTATTTTATTTTTCATCTATATCTATGTTCTTAGAGTGGAAAATTGTAGGAATTAAAGTGTAGCATTATATTTATCGACATAACATAATTTTGAGAATTAAGGTATGAAACCTTCTAGAGTCATTTTGAAGAATTAAATGATGTGTTTTTGGGTCTAAAAAATTTCACTTATGTAGACCCCCTGATGTTTCTCTACTCTAAAAAATCTTTCGATGGTACAAGAATCACATCAAATGGATTTCATATGTAAAATGTATTCCACCTGCAAGTTGAATTATTGCGTTGACCACCCCGGTGCAAGTAGATGCTACATCATCCCTTGTTATTCATGGATACAGGCATAGCCACATTTTCATTTTGAAGAAGACTCTATAAGGTTAAAACCCATATCCCTAATTGTTGAAGAAGTTAAACTTCACCCCTAGTCGGTTATTGGGCTATGTTATATATAAGGCCACTAGGAGAAGTAGGTATTTCGTTTTATGCTACCGTATTTTGTTCCAAAGTTAAGAATAGAAACTAGGAGTGAGAAATTAGACAATATAATAAAGGAGGTTAATATTATATAGAAAAATTACAAGCCATAGGTATCAAGTAAATCCATAGAGAATACATATTTCCTTGTACTTGCACATTTTCCATACTAAAGGAAAGAGAGTAGACTCATTGGGATTTCTCTTATAAGGGCTTCCGAAGGAATATTTTATGTCTAATGTGGACGGTTAGAGTGTTTATTTATATTATATGCTTCTATAATTTCATCTATTTCATGTATTTCATTTAAATAACAAAAAAAACATCTAACTAAAGAATCTAAATGGTATATTCAATGTTAGTTTGTCTCTCAAATTGCTCAAATATTTGAATTTTTGTCAGTTAGTAAGATAATTATTTTAGATATGGAGCAAAAACATCTTTACACCAAAACTTGATCACATTGAGGCATAATTTAATATGTATAACTCACCAAATTTTTTGCTCAACCCATCATCTGTGTGATACATTCTTAAGGCTTACAACCTAGTTTTGTGAAATATAGTCAACTGACAGTGAATAAATCATCCCTAATGCACAGGATGAAAACAATTGTTAATAATTAATGGTTGACGCCCTATTATATATAACTCTTCTTTCCCAACTAGATTGGTTTGGCTCATTTCTATCTGTTGTCACTCACTGCTTCATAAGGTTATCAGTTACCTAAAGTATAGAAAAGGAATGAATTTTGAAGCAATTTCCCAACACATAGAAGCTCTCAAGGTTGAATCATACCCTCTCCATTGCATAGTTCTTGTGATAATATTCCAACTATATATATAAGTCCAAAAATGGACATCTAGATCAAAAGTTAGAGAAGTTTGAATATGGGGGTTCTGTTGCCTCGAAATGAAAGAGGAGCACATTGGAGGGTCCAAGGCACAACCAATCCCACATTCCTGTGATATCACAGTCCCACAGTCCCATAATCCGGCATCCCACAGGTCTCATAGTCCTGCAGTCCCGTGGTCCTACAGTTTCGTAGTCCTGCAATCTTGTAATCCCTAGATCTCGCAATCCTACAGTGTCGCAGTCCTACGATAAGCCATCCTTAAGGAATTGTGGGTTGTGAAATACACCGATAATGTAAATCACTGGTAATTCGGGCCCTCGATGTTAAATATTTGGGGAAGACTGAAATCATTTAATAAAGGAAATGCATGCAAAAACGGGAATGGGTATCCCACTTTCTCTCTCTTCCAAGGGGCCACGTGGCATAGTCCCATTGGCCCATATGTATGGCATGACAACTGAGGTCATCAAAGATGTGGTAGTATGGTACTGACATGGTAGTACGGGTGACACGTGGCACACAAAATCAGCATTTTCAGGGGTCTTATAGGGGCATTTCCAGGTGACACGTGTCACCACTCATAAGGAAACACATGGAAGTGAAGATGTCACCACCCCACAAACTGGCAATCAATGATCACATACAAAATTCATTCTTCAGCCAAATTCCTTCTCATCCTGTGATTATAATATGCAGGAACTCCTGAGAAACGATATTTTATACACTGGAGTTATAAGGATGTCAGGTCTGTCCCTTTCAAAATTTGCATGCTCATTCATCACTCTATCCCGCAGATTAGTGATTGCAAGTGTCAAGGGAAAAATTCTAAAGGTAAAGTGTTATTAAGCATTAGGACGTGGGATTCCAAGTAACAAAGGAAAAAGGCCCCCGGGATGGGAGCCTGAAGGCCTTAGCACCCGAGGGCTAAGCCCCTAGCCATAGCCCCCAGTCATATGATAAGAAAAGTGGAAATGGGCTAAACCAAAGGGGGATGAGGGGGATCATAGCTCGTGCATTCATAATATTTCAAAGGAAAAAGCCCTAATTACAGCGAGGCCCTAATAGTATAATACAGGGCATTGAAGGTGTATGGGCTGATAACTAAAGTAGTGAATGAAGTATGGCACGATAGTAGATCAGTATGTGGGGAACAAAAGAAGAATTAATGGCTCAGCATGGAGCTTCACTCCACTACACAATGAAGGATCATCAAGACAGACACTTGCAGTGACCCACTCCCTATTTCACAGAACTGGTCATCCACGTAGTAAAGGCAAAAATGACTGAAAATGGCTCCACAGCAAAGGAACACATCACAACATGGAAGTGGCTTGACCAAAGGCCATTAAAAGGGAAAACAAAAGGGACACATCCTCCATCATCCTCTAGTTTTCTTTTTAGTTCTACAATTCCATTTATTTCCAAGAAGGGATCAAATCCCAATTGTAATTGTTTTGGTCAACAACGCCTTACATGGGTTGAGACAGCTAGTCTAGCAGACAGCTGGAGATCTGGCTTAGATATTTTGTAAACTGTAATGATAGCTCCTAATCTTCTTATAAAAAGGGGGAAACATCACTTTCATTGACGTTGGCAGGTTCCATAATGTTTTATCATAGGGTCTGAATTCTCAGATTCAATTTTGGTTCCCTTTTTTCATGGGGGCTTCACTGATATCGTGCTAAATGTATGGACTGGTTATTTGGACCTGTTGAAGCCTCGAAAATCAGGTCTACAACAAGGGGGATACCCGCCCAGTTCGGACCTTGAAAGCAACTCCTTTTCCATTTGGGATGGTGGGTCCGACTGGGCATAATGGGACCAGTTTCCCAATTTATGTGTGTGTGTGTGTGTTGAGAATTGATATTTCCTTTCTAATAATTTCTAAGTAAAATGCTTTTATTCTAAATCTAATTTAATAGCATGAAATTGTATTCTAATGAATAGAAATATCTAATTCTAAAACTAACCCAGGATTTAATCTTTCAGTTATGCGATCTAAATAATTTCTAATAGCAATTGGTAATAAAGATCATTCAATCGCTATGAGAAAAGAATTCAATAAAAATAAACCGTTTTGTATAAAAAGTTAGACGAAGCAATTATGAAAATCCTATCACATAATAAGTCACTCATATATTAAGCGTAAATAGAATAGCCATCACCGTACGGAAGTGCCAAATGATAACTCAAGCATTCAAGCATTCATATATAAATAACTGAACATAAATATCACCTTAACACATAAGCAGAAATAGTTAAGAGATAAAAGTACCATTGATAATAGGTTCTAATCATGAGCTTCAACAATAATGATTTATCTCCTCTTAATTCAACATCTACTAAGAGTACAAAAGTGCAATTTTAGTAGTAGATATTAAACACAGATATCAATAAATCTTGTTCCATTCATTCATCAAAACCTCCCTGAAGGGTGCAGAAGTGCATGTTCTGAGGAAATGTTTTTGACAAATTTTAGGACCCCTCTCTAAATGCATGAGAAGGGTTGAAATACTACTAGCTAAATCTAAAAATAGTTTATTACAAAAATATAGGAGGAGGTTTAAATGACCGTCCTCATCTAAGGCAAAAATAAAGCAAAACTAAAACTAAAACTAAAACTAAAACTGAATCTGGTGATTAAATATCTATGTATCTGTTCTATGTGGTTGCAAGCATTCAGCATCAGCTTGAGGAGAGTTGGTTGGCTGACCTCTGACTTAAGTTGCCCTGCGAAAACAGAATCGGCAAGTGTTGGCGCCATCTTCTCAATAAAGTTAATGAGGTATTTGAGAGTCATGCATTGACTGTGTGGTTTTATCAAGTATCACCAGTAAGAATCCCAATTCAACTTGGTTAAACTCTTGATAGACTTTGCTCTTTCTTTAGCCTTTTGTCTCTAGCTTGTCTGTAGATGTTGTGCATTTGGTCAGATATTTGCATACCACTTTAAGGATATCTCTGATAAATACCACTAGTTTTTAGAGCTCGAGTTTTGCCTTTAGCCTTTAGCACTTTTTCCTACAATTTTATGGGCTTACAGGTGACTGAGTGATGAGAGGCTTTCCTTCTCAAGGGGTTTTTCCCAGCGATGCATGAATCATGCATCAGAAACTGCCTCTATTTCTCAATCCGAGCTTACCTGGTCGTATTTTTTGCCTCTTGTGCATTTTTGTTGGAGGATATATATACCTTAAATTTTGTGGAGTGAATGACCCAATGAGTCTTTGGCTCTAAGTCTTGAATTGTCTGTCTGTTATATCAACACTATCCAGTACCCATTTGACCATGTCCATGTATGGAAGAATCTTGGTCCTCACCGCTATCCGGTGTAAGAATGAACATGCTAGTTATGTAATTGACACCTCAGATGACCCACATGAGTCTGCAGTTGTCGTAACCCTCATTACTCTAGGATCTTCTTCCTCAAGTAGATTGTACATACCTTCGCAAGTAGTAATGTCGACGTCTCTGTTATAGGTGGTGTCTGTGTATAAGGGCATCATTTCTTTGTTTTCAGAACTTGGAGCTTTTCCCTTCTTTCCCATAATATTCTAAACACTTCTATGTATACCTCTTTGCTTTTCGCTCCTGCAATTTACAAAAAAGGAAAGAGTAATAATAAGAAATAAGGTGACGGGAAAGCTTTAAATGCCGAAATCATATAAAATATGTCACCCTACGTGAAATGAACTTTCGATCAGATCCAAACCATCTTTCATTAATGATCATCAACTAACTCATTAAATTAACATTAATGTGCATAACTTGGCATCAGTTTATAGAAAGACTTTTCGAACGATGAGCCCTATAGATCTGCGATAAAGTGATTTTGCGATTTTCTTTGCAATATCATAGATTGCAATATCACAGATAACAATATCGCTAATCCATTGCATTTGAAAATCATCTATGACCATATGTTTGTGCGAAATAAGATTTGCGAGACGCATCATCACATATCGACGGCTTGAGGTATTTCACCTTAAGTGATACTTGATGCATATGAAAACTACGATGCGATGAGTTTCTTTAGTGTGCGATCTCGCATCGCGATTTCACAATCTTAGGAGTTTGTTTATAGGATGTTATCCATTACTTTTTTGTGATGCAACGCTTTATTATTAAGAGAATGGTTTTGTTCGAACTTATCATAAAACTTAAGTCTTTTTGGATTTTTTGCGGGTATTCTCCTAAGTTTATGATAGTAAGATTTATTCAAAAGGGGAATATAAGCACTAATTTATTTTTTAAAATTTTCGATAAAGGGTCCCCAGTTATTTAATATTAATAATAAAACTAAATAAGAAGGGGGGTTGTTGCTGGCCACAACAATTGGTGATTCACTTGGAAGAACCAGTTATCTCTGATTTTCTTTTGATTTTCTAAACTTCCAAAATAGAAGACTTTTTTAAGAAAATCAAACTTTAATATAGAAAGAGAAAGTACACCATGCTTTCAGCTGTTAATGATAGTTTGTTTCTTCTATGCGAACTTTGATTATTTACTTCCTAGAGCTAGTCATTGTATTTACATTAACCACTACTTGATTTGTAAAGATAAAAACAAAGTTTTCTCTATAAATTAGTTTTAAATATACTCATTTATCATAGGTAGAGCGTCTGCTACCAGTAAATATTTATAGCCTCGACAGGGTTACCTGTTACCCAGCAATGATCCTGTATCCTACTTGGAGAAATATATGATTTTCAAAGGGAAATTCATATCCACACTTATTTCTTTTATTTTCTTTTAATTCTTAAAGAACAATGCCTTGGTTTGGTAGCCAAATTATGATAGTGCCACTCACTTGATTTATAACTTTGCTGAACAAGCTGGCTCATGATGAGACCCCTTGTCTTTTGATTGCAACAATCTTGAGTCATTGCCCTATTGTGGTATGCAGTTTTGGCAAAGTCAGCAAGCTATACTATCTTATGATCATGATAAGTCGGCTCGTGATGAGACCTCTTATTCTTTAAGTTTTAAAGTGTATCAATGGATTATTCCTTGAATCTTGGAATTCTCTAGGTGGGGAGGAAGTCATTATTTTCTCAAGAATAGCTCTGGATGACAATTGTAGAGTTTTTGGAAAGAGCTTTTCTACAGAGAATCTTGGTTTTGTTTCTGATGCCTTTTGTTTGACTGATATAAAACAAATTCCCACTACAGGTTGCTTTTTATCAAAATTTGCAAGGTTGAAACTAGTACCATTTTCAAGCTTATAGCCCTTGATTGTACCTTTCAATAATAATGATCAATTTTCCAAATCAGTTCTCTTTATACAAGCGAAAAAACAAAATCTAAAAGAAATAGTTGTCTTTTTCGTGAATTCCAAATGCAAGAATTTACAACTGGTTTTGTTATCAATATAAAGGAAAAACTAATTTACAAAAATAGATGAATGATCTCCTATGGAAAGTATTTTTTGAGGATCTTCCCGTTAATAGGTAAAGATTCTCTTTTTCTTGTTAGATCTTGTAACATAAAAGTAGATGGACCTATGATTTCTGCAATTTGGAAAGGGCCAAGCCACATTTGTTGGAATTTCGTATGTTTGCCTTTTTCTTCGTGAGCCTTGTCCCATTTTAAAACTAGATCTCCAATCTGAAAGTCCTTTCTAGATACCATGTTTTAATCAAAAGAAGCTTTTACTAATGCTTGATGATGAGCATGAGTTATTTTAGCCTGTTCTCATTGCTCTTCTAGCTTAAGGATTTGCAACTACCTTAGTTGTAAGGAAGAAGTTGTGTTTTGTCAATAAACTAAACTAAGGCCAAAGAGGGTATCGCTAGATGAGTTGGAAGGACCACTTCTTTCCCATAAACTAAATTAAAGGGAGAAGTGCCAATGGAGGCTTTCTGCATTATTCGGTCTGCCCATAGAGCATATATATTAAAGATTTGTGCCAATTCTTATGATTTTGATCGATGGTTCGCTTAATGATTCTGATTAAGTTTTCATTTGTTGATTCAACTAACATGTTCCCCTATGGGTAATAATTGGCAGAGTATTTAAGTTTAAAACCTTTTTTCAATGCGAATTCATTCATAGAATTTCCAGAAAAATACGATGCATTATCAAACATTAAAGCAGAGGGTAAACCAAACCAATGATGTGTTCGACATTAGTTGTCTTGAGAGTAATTGCTTCTATCCATTTCGTAAAATAATCTATAGTTGTAAGGATATACCTATGCTGTTTAGAAGAGTGAGGAATGATCTCACCTATTATATCCAATCTCCATTGATCAAAAGGTTGATTGATATTGACTAGTTGCAAAGGCAACGATAGTTTCTTTTGTCTTCCAGCAACAATTTGACAAACTTGACATTTCCTTACGTAGCTATGTGCGTCTTTGAATAGTGTAGGCCAATAGTACCATGCATGCAAGATTTTATGTGCTATGGCATCTCTAGCATAATTTCCACCTGCTGGTCCATCATGGAGTTACTACAACACCTTTTCAACTTCAGATTTCTCAAGACATCGAAGGAGAACATAATCATAATTCATCCTAAAAGGTACATCGTTCACGAGTTGATATTGCTTAGCCTTCAATCTTAGGGCTCGTTTCTTTGTAGAATCTAGGTTTTAAGGAGCATATCTATTCTTTAGATAAAATATGATATCAGCATATAATGATTCAATATCGTTTAAGCTTACCTCATACATTTGTACTTCTGAAGATGGTATTTCGAAAATAAGCAATATTCCAGCCAACATTTTGCAAAAGCCTTGACCTTTTACAATATTTTCTAGTTTAATTTCAGCATCGTATTCTTGTAAGGCAGTAATCCAATTTTCTATTTTCTCACACACGTCTTTCTGTACTAAGAGATTTCTTACCACTGGAAACGGTACTATGATTTTTGTATGGGTTTTAAGTAGGAAGGGTCTGAAGTGTTTGATTTCTCTGAAAACTGCATAAGCTTGTTTTTCAACATCAGAATAGTTTAATTTGGCCCCTTATAGATTTGAAATGAAGAACACAATTGGGGCTTCTACCTTGTCTTGATTTGCTTGAGTGAGTATCGTAGCATATGATTTATCAGAGGCAAATGTGTACAAAATGAAAGGATCTGATAAATGTGGAGTTGCTAAATATGGGGCGTTTACAATCGCTTGTAGGAAATGGATTTCCTGTTGTGAGGTAGGAAATGGATTTACTAGAGTCTCTTGTTCGTTCATGTGATGATCAAGAACAAGAATTTAGATTAGGGGAACATATTCTCAAGATAAAGGTAGAGGACATATACTTTCTGACTAGTTTATCCATGAGAGGTTCCCCCATCTCTCTCATAGGTGGGAGAAGGGGTGGAGAAACAATGAAATTCTGTATTGCCACTCATTGAAGACCTCGAGCACAACCGATTAGGGATGGAAAAATTAACATTAAATATGTGACCTATTTTCCATTAAGAAGAATCATATTTGTTCCAGATTGGCCAGCAGCACAACACTTCATGTAGTGAGAAGATCATACAGGCAACACATTTAGAGTGTTTGGAGCCAACAACCTTCAACTAGAGTGAGGGAGTGTTGGTTAATATGAAAGAACAAATGACTAAAGAAAGAGAGGGAAAATTGAAGAATTTTGGCTATGGATTAATTTTGATATCTTTCACCTTAGAGTGAATTCCATTACTTTATCCTTAACATATCTCACTCAAGCCCATGAATCTGAGGGATCCACATATGAGGAGGTCAATATATCTTATTTCCCAACATGTAGGTTCATAGGAAATCAGTTTCTCATTAGCGTTCTTCAGATGGTTGCATATACAATTCATTATAATAGATGATTATCCATAAGAAGGGATGAATTTTTGTGGTGACCCTCTGCTCAAGCTACCAAAGGGTGAGTAATGGGGTGTTACAGGTAAGATATTTCAACCATTTTGAGTTTTTTAAGCTTTACATTTTTGTGTTTTCGATGTTTATGAGACTAAAATATTGATTTGCTCATGTGGATATTGGGCCCATTCAACGTATAGGTGCTTCATATCTCTAGTGTGTAGGAGATCCACAGTAGGAAATAGCACCAGTATAGGTTGCTCCAATAGAACGAGATGCACTACAAGATCTAAATGTAGCAAAGACGCTAACAAAGTTGGAGCGCCACATGGAGGGGCTGACACACGATATAGATGAGACCGTGATGAACCAGATTCCTATGTGACTTCAGAAACACACTATCAAAGTGCTAAGCCATATTGGTTGACTATTGTGTATGATAGCTCGTGTAATGGCATGTTATCATGAGCACTATAATTAGTCTACTAGGAGGCTCATAGTCGTATTTGCATGTAGTTTTTTATATGGATCGTGTGGCCATATGTGTATTGGGCACAAATTTTGTAAAACCAATATATATATATATATATATTCAGTGTTCCATGTGTTCCCATTATCATTTTCAATGGATGTGATGTGTATTGAAAGTTATTTACATTTCTTGAAAATGTCTATCTAAAACATTATTAGCTAGTGCATCTATCAATGTATTTATATTTCTATAAATATGTTGATACTGGATGAAATCAAAGTGTCTTTCTAAAAGGTGAACCCTTAAGAACATGCGAAGGATAGTAGGACTTCTGACTGAATATACATTAGTTAATTGTAGTACCACACATTGTGAGTCAAGTTTGATGACTAAACGATAGATACCATGTGAAATAGCATCATACAATAGCTCAACCACTATGCTATACTCAACGATGTTGTTGGTAGAGCAACCAAAACAAATCTCTTGTAGATTCACTAACTTTCCATTTGGAGCAAAGATATCCCACGTTGTGGAGGATAGGCTCCGAGTACTACGACTAACACCATCAGCTTAACCAATATATGGTTGAAGGGATGTCAACATATGCAAACCAAATGTAAACAATATAAACAGAAACCGTAGGAAGATCTGAAGAGACATACTGTAAACACACTCAATAAACCTATGTATAGTATGTACACAATGTACTATGCATAAAATAAATCATAGTACTTTTTATGGTATAGCTCACTTCTAGGCTGTTCCAGTGGAACTCCATCAAAATCATCTAGCTCATAGGCCCCTTTAGCAAGAACCAACTTGTTACACTGAAATTTGTCACCATGACTATCTGCAGTTAATATGGCTCCATTTATAGTCATATTATCCTCCTTGTCAAGCATTATACCTCTACTCTCCATGTCAAACTTCAAAAAAGAGAGAAAGTCACTAAAAATCATGTTTATCTCTGGGTACACAGATTCTCTCTACCTTGCCTGCGTGTACGCATCCCAAACTCATTGTACCTACGTACTTGTATGCTCTGTAAGTCAAGGGATGGGTGCATACTCCTGTAAAGCTCAAAAGGCGCGAGTTTCATCTAAAAATAGTTACTTGTGGTCACTTCTAGAGCTTTCTAGAAGAGTGTTTGACGTGTATTGAGCGCCTCCAGATGGTTCATGCATCCCTATGATAGAGGAACTTATCCCATCAAGAGAGGAGCTACCCCATCCAAAAGAGGGAGTATCCCATTGATGGTGGACCTGATTAACTTCCTCTAGAACACTATAAATACAGGCATTGGGCCAGAAGGAAGGGGGTTGAAAGCTGAATATTCCTAAGGGTAGATGCTGCTGGAATTAGGACTTCCTTGTAGAAGCTTGTGAGGAGAGATTCCCATCCTTTCTTGTTTCATTTGGAAGTGGGTGAGCTTATCAAAGTAAAGGAAAACTCTTGCTGGACCCTGGGAGGAACTTGCACAACACCAAGGATCAGGTTGTAATGGTTTCTTTTGTTTCCTATTAATACAAATAAGTCCATTCTTCTCAATGATTTGTTATAAATGAATTGTTTCATATACTCCTTGGTCTATATGTTGAATATGTTTTGTTTTATGAGATATTCAGGTGTTATGTAATCGTTTGATTGTTAGTGTATGCAGGTTTCGAAGTGAAGGAGGAGCTCATTTGGATTGACGAGGCTAGACTACTACAACAGCGTTGGAATTTAGATATGATAGAAAACACTTGGTTTCTCGTATGATAATGCATGTTTAGAGAAGGATTGCTCTTAATTGTCTTGTTTGTCACTAGAAAGTCTTAGGCTTCTAGGGAGGTATTCATAGTATCCCATTTACTAGGAAATATTCATAACTCTTTTTTTTCTTTTTTTCTTTTTTTCTTTTTTTTCTTTTTTTTGTGGAACCTCTATAGAAGGCCATTGTTCTAGCGTGGTAACTATGTAATAACAATGTCATTCACTAGAAGCTATGAGGTAAACAATTCAGCTTGTGATGAGACCTCTTGTCCTTTGATCCAAAGACCAGAGGATATTTCCCTAGCTTGGTGACCAAAAGTGGTAATGTAACTTCGCTAGATCCTATGATGATTGTACATTGGCTCATGATGAGACCTCCTATCCTCTGTTTTATTTTTACTTTGATTATTATTAATTTTTTTAATCATAAAAGATTACATATTGAATGGGGTGGAAAATAAACTCCTTAAGAGTTAGAGATGGTGTGAAAAGTATTCTTATAATTAATTTTTAAGTCACTAATTTTGTCTCCAAAACTTATTGTTCAAAAATATCGTAGAATCATTAAAAATTGGAGTGAAAGAAATCTCCCTAAGTGGTGATAGAAGGAATTCATCATGAGTACTTTTATAGATTTCTTACAAAAGTAGGGGAATTAAAAAAACTAAGGAAATTCAAAATCCTGATAATGATTTCTTATCAAACATCATCCTATGATAATCATTAGGAAAATTATTTTTCCAACCATCATATTGAAAGAGGGATTAAAATATTCCTTACCTTGAACAAATATAAATATTAACAAATTAGGGAAAGAGTAATTGTGTCTAAGGGAACAATAAGTATAATGATCGATACTGTGACTTAGGAAACAACAACTGTGACTATGAAAACAAAAATTGTGACTAAGGTAACAACGTCTATGATTAAGATAAAAACAAATATGACTAAGGAAACAACATCTATGATTAAGATAACAACAACTATGACTAAGGAAACAAAAACTGTGACTAGGGGAACAACAACTATAATTAAGGAAACAATAACTGTGATTAAGAAAACAACTGTGACTAAGGAAATAACAGTGTTTTCATAAACTTATTTGTGACATTTTCCCAAAGTGAAAAAAAAAGAACATAAATACCACAAAAAGATCAAAATTATTTACATTATGTACAAAATGAAAGAGGTTACAAAATAAAATTTACCTGGTTGTGACTACGGGGACATTTCCCTGATCATCTACAACCTGCAAATTCACATCATTATTAATTTCATGAAGAAACTATTCTTGTGTAAGTGGTTGGTGATACATACAAATTTAGTGCCCATTTACAAGAAAGGAAATGTAAAAAGTATCAACCGTATTGAGGCACATCATTCCATTGTAATAGACTTCAGTCATTTCATAAGGACCCAACCATCTTGTTTGGAGTTTACCTGGAAAATCTTGGAATATGGAGTCATATAACAATGCCCAATCCCCTTTCTAAAAGTTTTTCTTTTCTATTAGAAAATAATGTCATTTAGATCTTTGTTGTTGGACTATGGTTGTGCATTGTAAAGCAAGAAGATGCATTTCATCCATTTTGTTGAGTTGTTGTAGGCATTGTTTTGGTTCCTTCGTGAGTTCCAATCTAACTTCCTTAGTAGTTCAGAGAATCTTGACTTAAAGGTTGGAAAGATAGGTTCCTTACAAAAAATGAGCTAATAAGGTGAATAGCCAGTAGTGTTGTGCCAAGTTGTCTAATATCCCCATAAGGCCTCAGGAAGCTTGGAGGCCCAGTCTTAGCGATTTGCAGATACTATCTTAGTTAAAATCGCCTCTAAGACTTTGTTTGTGCTTTCCACCAACCCATTTTCTTGTGAGTGCTAAGGAGAGGTAACTTTATGTTTGATATGGTATTTTTGCAGCATAGAAGAAATTTATTGAGCAATGAACTATGATCCTACATCAATGACAAGCTCTCTAGGTAACCCATATTGAACGAATAGTTTGAATAGAAATTGATAACTGCTTCTTATGTGGCCCTTGAAAGTGCTATCCCTTCCACCCATTTGGTTACATAGTATGTAAATACTAAAATATATGTCTTATGATTTGAAGGTGGATTAAATGGACCTAAAAAGTCTATTTCCCACTATGGTTGAAGGGGCATTTCATCAGCCTGAATTGGATGACCCATTCTTTGACAATTATCGCAACTCTAGACATATTTATTTGTGTCTTTAAATACCATGGGCCACAAATATCCCATCTATAATACCTTATGTCCAGTCCTTTGATCCCAAAATGACCTCTACATGGTTCAACATGACAAGCCCCATTGATGTCATAAATTTCATCTTATCTGATACATTTGCGAATTTGAATATCAACCCTGTGTGGAAGAGGTAACCATCCATCCATGCAAATCATGCATTACGTTGGATAATAAGCTTCTTTTCTTGGGATGACAAGTGTGATGGAAGTTTTCTAGCTGGCAGGTAATTTTCAACATCAGCATACCACGGCCTTTTGACGGGTAAAAATATGTTCATCCGAGAATTGGCCTTCCACTAGTAGAGGGTCAACCATAGATGGGATTATTGATAAGTAATTTGTGACAAAGTTCTCTTTTCCTAGCCGATCCTTTCTAGTAATGTCATACTCCTACAAGAAAAGTAACCAGTGAGTTACTCTTTCATCGGTAACAAGTTTTTTAGCTAAATACCGAATAGTAGAATGATTAGTGTAAAGAAAAATTGGATATCTTGTTATATAATGAAGAAATTTATTTAGTGTCAATGACGACCAAAAACTCCTTTTTTCATAGTATAGTTTAACTTTGGAAGTGTGAGGTTTTTTTCTAATGTAATAAATTGTGTAGGGTTCCTTATCCTCTTCTTGTCTGAGAACTACTCCTATCATCATTTTTTATGTGTCTGATGATATATGGAATGCTAGACTCCAATTTGGTCCTCATAAAACAGGAGTTGTTGAAACCAACTTTTTCATATCTGTAAAAGAAATATCACATTTATCAGTCCACTCAAATTCCACATGTCCAATAAATGCATGCAATGGTACTACCTAAATACATGCAACGGAGATAAAGTGTCTTAGGACTACAACTTTCTCATCATCATGTGGCATTTTTCATTACTAAGGCACAGTTTGGTCACTATACATCATGCAAGAACATTTTCAATATTATGTAAAACTTGATCAAAATCATTGCCGTAAGCGGTAAAATCATCAATATATAGTTCAAGCCCTTCATTAATTAAATTAGAAAAAATGTTGAGAATTGTCCTCTGAAAAGTGGTTGGTGCATTGCAGATCCCAAATGGTAAGACTCTATATGAAAATGTTCCCCATGGACAAGTGAACGTAGATCTATCTCGGTCTTCAAGAGCAATTTGGATTTGATTATACCCACTAAATCCATCTAGAAAAGAAAATTATTTTTTCTGACAAGAGTATCAAGGACTTGGTCTACAAATGGAAGAAGAAAATTATCCTTCTAAGTGTCTTTTTTTAGTTCTCTATAATCTACACAAATTCTCCATTTTCCATTATTTTTAGGGAAAACCACCAGTGGTGAAACCCACTCACTATCAGAAATAGGGTATATAAAATTAACATTGAGAATTTTTTGAAGTTCTAGTTTCATTATTCCCTAAGGTGTGGATTTAATCTTCTTTGGGCTCAGTGAATGGCTTGGGTATCTTTATCGATACAGTGTGTGCACAATTGTGGATAATTTTCCTTCGTATCAGAATATTCCCAAGAAAAGGCTTGTTTATATTTCGAAGGAACATGAATCAATTTTCCACGTTGAAGGTCACCAAGACAAGAATTAATATTCAAGGTCTTTCGAAGTTCAATTTCGATGGAAATTTTATTATAAATTGAGGTCGTAGGTATATGCTCATTGTTCAAATCCTTCAGTGGATCTCCTCGAGCTTCATTGTCTAGAAAAACTTTTAACATCTGACATGTTGGGTTTCTTACAGTGGAATGTTGGTTAATAAATCCATTAATTATGTTTTCCTCAATCTATATTTTAAAGATAATATATTTATCCATAGTGAAGGGAGAACGTAAATTTCCTTCCTGATATTCAAGAGGGAACCATCTAGAATTGTCAACTGGCATGTTGGGTCTAGCAGGTGGATATAAAATGATATTCTTGATAGAAGGTCCCTTGGCGATGGTCATGCTTCCCGCTCAACACCCAATATATGAATCTGCAGTGGCAAGCCATGGTCTTCCTAATATCATAGGGTTTCCTTCCAACTTATTTTTAGGATTAAGGACCTAAAATCCACTGGGTATTCCCAGGAATCTACATAAACAATGATATCATCTAAGGTTCCTTTTGGTTTCACTACAGATCTGTTGGCTAGTTCCAGCATGGTTGGATTCCATTTAAATCTAGTTATTCAAAGGAGGCCACAGGTTTTGAGTGTTATAATATTTATAGCAGTCCATTAAAGTGTTTGGAAAGTTACGCCCATGAATCTGGATAGTGACTACAAGGTTTCCAAGATTTTCATATTTGATAGGCATTTGCTTTCCTAGGATAAGATCAGAGAGTTTCCCAAGAACATACACTGTAGGATAATCTTTTTGTTTCCTTCTAGACATCTTAACACACAAATCTTTAATGGTTTTATCATAGATAAGTATTTCTCTAATAACCTGTAGGAGAGGGATTTTGATACATAAATTTTGTCATTCCCCTATGAGATCAATGTCAGGATACACAAGTGATTTTACAATGGCTAATATATCAAGGAATAGGTGAGAGACGTTTGTAATCTTAATAGATTTATGTTGTTTAATTGGTTTACTGGATTATTTTGTTTTAGTAATAATTACGTCAGGAGGAGAGTGTTCTATCAAAGGCTAATCCTTAGCAAGATTTTCGTTTTTTGGTTGCTCTTGATTCATTGGATGATATTTTGGAAAGATAGTCCTGCCAGATCTTAGACATAATTCATTACATTCCAAAGAGGGAGGAAAACAATCTGGGGTTTGTAGAATTTCTAAAAATTGCACAGGCCTATTATTTGGGTTCAGATTTGGTTGTGCAAGTGGTTGAGGATGTAATGGAGCTGGAGTTTTTGGAGGTAGTTTAAGTGGGGGTTGTTGGCTTGTATGGGCCTAACCCAAGTTTAGAGGTGATTTAGCCAAGAAAATTCCAGTACTACTGGCCCTTTTTGCAATAATTTGCGGAGCGCGGACTGACGTCTCACCCAAAGTAGTATGGGAGGGTGCTAGCCAGGTTTCGCATCCTAGGGATGTTTGATGGGATTCTGGAGGTCCACGATTTGGCCTGTTGCTATGTGCACTTGTGATCCCTTCACGACCTGCAGTGCGGCTTCTGCGCAGCCCTACTCGGGGCGCGACCCATATGATACCCAAGATCCTTGTTAATTAATCAATTACTTAACTTGTGTTTGTAAGATTTATGGTTATTACAGAATATTCATCAATCATAACAGTGCACGCAATACATAAATGAATAAAACCATAAAGAAGATAATGCACCAGAAATACACAAGAATATGAATCAACTTCTCTTTTATTAATCTTCAATCTTTCTTACAAACTCGTCACCACCCTACGCACTCAGCTGCAGACTCTACCAGGCCTCTGTGCACTCAACTATAGAGCCTCTTCCTATTACTACAACCCAAGACACTTAGAACTCTAATCTAAGCTCGAACCATTCTTTTGCTATTCATCTATTCATCTCTTCTTGACTTCCTTTACAACTTAGAGCCTCGCTCTATTTATACAATCCCATGGTCCGTGGACCATGGGTAGGCCGAATTTACACTATTTTACAATATAATACTTAGGGCGGACAACCCTATGACTCAATTGTACACTTCATGCTCCGTGCTCACAATTCATAGAGTTTTACAACATATTTGACCAAAACTTGGGCTTTGAGCCCCAAAAACCTATTGTGGGGGGATTCCATGCCCAACATGCCCCCAACACAATCATCGTGACTCGTCCTGAGTCACTCTGCTAGTGCGGAGATCACGGCACAAAGCCCATCCAACTGTTCCTTCGCTTCCCAGAGGTCCGTGACACACTGATCTGCAGTCTATTGGATCTAGTCCACCCTCTCAGTCGAAGTCTCACTATCAGGGGCAACTCCCTATCTTAAGGCATGCATCACCTTCGTCTGGGCAAGATTTCCTTTGATGTCTGTAGTGATGATGAAGGCCTCATCAATCCAAGGTTTGACGCACGCTTTATGGACCGCCTCTTTCTTCTGCGCAACATTCACCTGTTCCTTCAAGGCCTTTTCCTGTTGTAGCTTTGCAAGCCACTGGGTCAGGACAACTATTTGCACTGTACCACATACTATCATATTGCACTTGAAGCTCCTGCGCCTCCGTTTCTAGGTGTTGTATGTTGGGGTTCTCCTGTAATGAAGTGAGGACCATGAAGGATTCCTCCAACATAGCGGTGCAGTTCTATATTGCCTGTCTTATTTCTTCCAACCCTTTTTGAATAGCACCAACACACTCTTCCCTGACTTCTGGGGGCATAGAGTATTGTGCCTTTAATCGCAGTTTGACAATCTGAAGGTTGAGGTCCAGTTGGACCCTCGTTGCTTCCTCCATTGCCTTGTGGAATCTTCTTTCTAATCGATGGATCCACTCTACTACTGGTAGATTTGTCAGGACAACCAATTTCGGGATGTTTCTACAAGCATTGTCTACCACCTACTCCAATCCTTGATTTTGTGCAATTAGTTCATCATGTTATTGGCTGAGATGTTCCATATTGATCTTTTGTTCACTCAATCCCTATAGCACACGGCCCTCTCTGACGCGAAGCTCGACTGTGATCCCATTCGGTAACTGGTACAAGGTTTCTTGTAGAAGGGCAACCAAGTTTAAGCCTAGTACCTTAATCCTACCCACCACAACTCGGTCAACCTCATTCGCTACTGCTAACAAGCCCTTGGGGAACACAAAAGTGTTGGTCATTCGAGCGCATAGCGTCTGTTCCACCTCTAATGTACCTTCTGTGACATATCAAGCCTTCGTACATGTTTGTGGCATTTGCACCTGTAGTCCTTGTAGCTACAGGCTTAGTGCCCCCAACACAGTTTTTTGCTCTGTCATCACCTCTTGGAGAACGTCCTTAGTGACATTGCGAACCATTTCGCCGATGTCAAAAAGATCACCTTCCGTAAGCATGATTGGGTCGATGGACGTCTTCGATGCCTTCACCTTCTTTTTTGGGACCACTTTCTCAGGGACATGCAGCCATTTCAACTATTGCGAGGTGGTTGTTGGGTCCACGCACTCTTTGGCTAGGTTTATGTTCTCAGACCCCTACCCTATGGACATGTCATGGCCCTCCTTGGCCTCTTTTGTTGGTGCCGTTGTTGTTTCTGTTGTCTGTGCTGCTGCTGTTTCATCGGTCGACTTCTATTGTGTGGCTACCTCTACTACTGCTTTTTCTTGGTGCCTCTTTTTAGCCAGCTGCATGATGTGCAACTTGGTGTCCTTCTTCCTTTGTTTAGCTACAACCTTTTCCATTTCTGACAAGTCCGGGGTGCACCACTCCAGAGGCCATGTTTCCAATGTCATGAAGATGGCGTCATTAGTAGCAATGAATGGGAGCTTCATCCATGCCTTTGATGGATCCTTCCATGCCCATACATAAATGTTGTGCATGTCCTATTTAAACTCTACAAAGCTCTACAAAGTGGCATACCCTATGGGAGACAACCATGGTCTTCTATTGATCCACATTTGGATGCTCGCCTCCATCAGAACCCAAAAAACCTTGGTGGTGCAAATCTGCTTTGCATCCTTAGTGGCCTAGAGTGAAGCGTACTTCACAGCCTCAGTTATGTCTTGGTTGATATCCAAGAATTGGTTATCCTATGATAGTTCGTTCTCTATCAACAAGATGGATAAGAGAAACCATGTGTAGTGGAAGGTCTTACCCTGCTCTTGGGCCTCCTTGCGGTTTGTCAAAAATTCCTCACAGAGGAGCTTCGCCAGTTGAACTGGACCCCCTCCGCACACTGTTTGGCCAACGAAACCATAGGTGCTGGTACTTCATCGGTGCGACACTTCCTTGATACTAGGTGGCTATGTTCACACCTTTTTCTTTGATACTCACAACTGCATAGCCTCACTTCATCTTTTCCAACTTCTATTTAGTTTTCATGGCTTCTATGACAGCGAAATCGTTGCTTTTTTCTACCATCATTGTGGGGTCCTTTCCCTTATAGGGAAGTCGAGAAATCCGGTGAATAAGCTCTGTCGTGATGGGAATAGGCTCCTCCAGCCATAGATACCCATCATGCACCAGGAATAGTAGCTGCCTGATGATGAAAATGGTGATGGACATGTGATGAAAGTGGGGTATCCATCGTAGATTAAGTAACCCAGCCTTCTCCACACCACGCAGCCAATTTTACGGCTCCAAATTGGTTACTTGCCCCTCTGAATTTTGTTTCATCAAGCTCTTCATCGCCAAGTGTGGGAACTTCTCGCTATCTACAAGGTCCCAATCTTTGAATTTCAGGGTGGGAACTCGGCCTAGGAGTGGACCTTCAAAAGTAATGCCGTCAGGGAGGAGCGACGTCTGGAGCACACTCTTCGTGGCCTCCAGGCCTTTGGGTGCCCTAACTTTCCCTTTCCATGGAGGGATGTATGTGGGTAGCTTTTCTACGAAAGGCATTGGTGGGAAATCCTCCTCCACATTGTCTTTCGCCTCTATTTGATCAATTAGAGCCTGTAAATCCTCCTCCTCTTCATCTGATTCAATGGTGATGGCCTTGCCTTTTTCTTCCATTGATATCTTGTCAAACCGTAAGTGTCTTAGGGACACATGGACTGGTCCCATAGTTTGTTTATCTTTCTTTGGCACGGCATCCACGGTGATTTTGGAGCTTCTGGTGCAACCACCACATCTCCGAGCTCCTCAGCAGTATCTTCGGCAAATTTCACAGCTGGCTTGGTGGCAGTCATCGTGTTTGCACGAGATAGGTTTTGTCGCATTCTTAAATATGGTAAGATTGGTCGGCGCTCAATACTCTGCAACTGCTCAAATCCCAAACAACCAAGTGTTGTCTCGTATTAGTCCTTGGATTTTTATAGTGTCTTTTGAATTTGAATTCGACCATTCCCCCCACTTCTGATTCATTAAGGCATTCTTAGTGGTAGATCGTCATAAATCTAGCCCTTAATTCATGTCTTAATTGCCCTCCACCCGCTCCCTTTTGCCTTAAATTGGACATCTCATCATGAACAGTGACATCAACAGTTACTTCCCAATTAACTCGTGTGGGGAGCTACGAGTGCAAACCTTGTACCATGCTGATTCTGTGTGCACCTCCCTTACCGCACAGTTCCCAAACAAACTCATTTAGAGTCTCGCAATCTCTTTCAACTGTCTGGAGTGCTGAGACTATGCTCCCTATGGCTAGTCAGGTGGTTGCACCATCTGTGCGAGACTCCAATTCGCCTTCCAGTCTAGTCCATGGACACTCCTCAATTGCCTTCACGACGGTTGGCATAGTGCGTTCTACCCCATGTGGTGCGCTCCCCTTGTTACTGTGTTTGGTAAGGTGTGGTCTCAACCATGGCATCAGAGTCATGAATTCTCCGCAAAAATTGTTTAACACAGTGGTATGATTATCCGTATCTCACCTTATCATCCTTGGTTTATGAGCAAAACATGCTTGCGTGACCCCTTTCTCTAGTCTCTTTATCTCAGTGTCCATCATCATGCTTTTCTTCCTCAATCGTACCCGATCTTCTTCGAGCTCGCAAAGTATAAGGTTCGCTCCCCGTATGGCTTCCTGAATACTTATATGTTCGTCCTCGCGCATCTGTATGATTCCTTCATCTTGGTCTTCCCATATTGCCCCAATTGTGGGAGCTACTATGTGAGGATTCCTTTCTTCCGAAATTATGGTTTTGACTCTGTTCCGCACCTTTGGAATCATTTCCATGCTCAAGTTTTTTCACATGGTCCTATAGGCCCATTGAACTACTGGCACGTGCAAGTCCCAGTCAGTTTGTCTTGCCTGGTAAAACTTGTTCAGTACTTCACGCACCCTATGGAATGCTTCATCGTGGAGAATTGGAAATGCGCGTCACCTTTCCTGCTGTTGTGGTTCGTTCCAATTCTCTAGGCTATGCACTTGTGCTATCTGTACAACATATGTCTATACCCATCGGGAAAGGTCGGTGCGTAAGTGATTCCGTCCCATCTGATTGGCTTTCATTCGAAGTTGGGGTTTTCCAAAATGTATGTGCATCATCCTTCTGCATCCATGTCAGCCTTCAAAAGTTACTTGATGCATACCCCACCATTATGCAGGGGTTGCGCACAGTGCCCACTTCAGCGCATCAAACCGCTGCTTCTCTAGTATTGCACTTTCAAATTTGCTCAGAAATTCATTCAACTTTGACAATCCATTATATGTTGTCAGCTCCCTTACCTTTGTTGTTACGAAATGTAATGACCTGAACATCATGTTGTAGTTCAATGTTGTTACTTCGTGTAGCCGATTCTGCCATCGCTCTATCTCTTCTTCAAAATCCAAAGTGCAAGAGCTTTCGTGCTCCCACAAAATCCTTCCGTCTGTTGTCGGATTCACCCAATCCTCTCCTTGTGTAGTTATCTTATAGATACAGTTGAGATCATCATCACTATTGTCGTTGCACACCGGTTTAGTGTATTGCGCTCCTTCGGCTAGATCCAGTGGTACTACTACGCGTAGTGACTTTTTCTCAAAGATCCTTTTGTGCTTCTTTCGATTTATGATTCCATTCATATCAGTAGCCCAGTCTATCTGTAGTGGCGTGGGATAGGGATTGTTGTCATCGACAATCTCTATCACTTCAAAATCCGCCTGCGTGCTCGCGCCTTCAAAATTGATTGTCACCCCTTGCAATCTTCCCATGGTAAAAATATTATATTGGTTCACCATCCGTAACTTAATAGGGGGCCACTGTAATGCGGGTATGCCCATGCATTCCCATGTTTTCTTTGGTAGTACATTCACGTCAGAACCTAGGTCCAGGATTACCTGATCCATTTCGTACTCACCTATTTATGCAGCCAACCTCATCTCCCTTCCTATTTGCAATGCATGCTTTCCCAGTTTTTGGACCATGCGCAGTTCTCCTAACCCTGCGCACCTAGTGATAAGTTCCTATAGCCCTTTGACTACCTTGTTGTCGCGTAGAAATTTCATGCATGTCTCGAGAAAGGTAGTGAGCATTGAAGGATCCATCCCTGGTTCTAGTTGATCCTTACTACCTGAAGTGGAGGCCTCCGTGAAGCTCTTCTTAGCTTCCATGAATGTCTCCTTTGCGCATTCTAAATCAAACCTGGGTTCCTTTGTAGGAGCCTTGTGAACCCACACACTTTCTTCTGGCTGCTTCCCTTTATCATCTCCTATTGTCATACCACCCCCAAGCATCATGTTTACATTTGGGTCTTCTCCGTGCGGTTCAGACCTCATCATTTGTAAATTTTGGGTCAAAGGGAGCTGGAGTACCCCATTTTTGCGCATCTTCGCTATCAGTGAATGACAATCTTCTTCCTCATGATCAAAATGATCAAAGTACTAACATGATATCCTAGTCGGGTTCATACAATCATGGGCATAATACCCTGGCCCTCCACAATTGTAACAGATTATTTGTCCACGACCCCTTCCTAGTCCCATTCCACCTCAACCCTGATCGCGCCCCTGAAACCCAGCACACGCCATCCCTTTATTTGGGTCGAGGGCTCACATTTTGGCCTCCACCCTATAGGAAAGAGTCTGATCCATCATTAGTTCATAGCTTCGGTAGGTGCGTTCGTCATGGCCTACCGACTTGCAGAAATTACAAAACAACTATTGGGACGTCTATGTATACTTCTACATGAGATGAAAATTATCCGTGGTATGTTTTCCTCCTATCTAGCAGATCGTGCAACATAATGTAGATGCCATGCTCAGCCCTGCCTATGCCTCTGATCTTAATGGCATTTCCCCTCCTCATGCCAAGTAGTTCGTGAACACTGGACAATGATCTTTGTCGTGCCCCTGGCCTTTGCATTTTATGCACCATACTTCCTTGTGCGCCTCTAACCGAGGTGCCCTATCTTGTTTCAAACTCTACATTTCTAGACACATATTCTATAGATGTGCATGGATCTGTTGGACTCCTAATGCAGGGTCTTGTATTAGCATCTCATGCAACCTCATTTCCATCACCAACGCTTTGGCCTAGGTGGAAATTTTTTGTTGTGACAGCACTATCCTTAAGTGTGGCATAAGTGAGGCCACAAACCATGTGCGATGCTGTGCATCTGTTAATGTCATATTGGCTTTACATATTGTGCCCTTCAACCTTTGGTCTAGATCCCAGGGGGTCTCACCAGGGAGCATCGTGATCTCTTTAAACTCGATGATTCATTGCATCTCCGACTTTGGCTTGCTAAACTCCATGTTCAACGCGGTCTGGATCTCTACAATTCCTACGTTCGGGTGGTCATTAGAATGCTTGATATACCATGTTAATGCACGATCCTGCAATGTTCTCACTAGTGTAGACTTTTTAATATTATCATCCATGACTCCCTATGCTTCCCATACTACACTTACCACAAACTAGAATTGGTCCGAGTCTTCATTTCCTACTCCTTTGAACACCGGCAATTTGATCGCAATGCCATAATGAACTGTGGAGGTGGCGGAGGTGGAGTGGGTGGAGATGGAGGTGAGAGGGGTGAAGTGCGTGGTAGTGTGGGTGGGGGTGGTAAACATGGAATTCGCCACCTTATCAAATTGACCATGCTTCTCAGAGAAACCTTCACAAGCTCATCCTCGCTCTCCCGCGAGGGTGAAATTAAGGGACTATTTTCTAATTCTTCACTGCTTCTTCTTCTGTAGATCTTTCCACTCCGCATAGTCCCAAACATTAATTTATTCCCATAACTCGCTTTTCACACAATAACATCTTAATCCAAGTTTTCAAAGATTTAATGTACTTACCTCACGGTCCTTTGAGAAAACATCGCTCTGCCTCTCTATAACTAATGATCGTGTCTACCGTGAACTCAGTGATACATCCTCCTATTATTCGGTCAAGCCAGTGGTCCACAACATGTGCTATCTTATCTTCTGATGCTTCTAGTCTACGCACTAGTTCCGGAGTCCACACTATTGGTTTCTCGAGCCTACACCTTCCATGGTTGTCTGCTAACTTTGCAATCCACTCATACAGATCAGATGGAAAAGATGCAAAGAAAATTCGGTGGATTTGAGTGTACAAGTACCGATCCAACCACTACTCCTTAGATACTCATAGATTTCTATTTTCCTGTGCCACGAACTTGTGAATCTTCTTCTCCAACCACTCTTCAATTTATTTCTTTGTAGGGTTCTAGTGGCATGACATTAGACATTATTTATGCAGATCTTGGTCCCACGCAACAAAATCATTTTTTTCCTTGTATGGGCCTAACCCAAGTTCAGAGGTGATTTAGCCGAGAAAATCCCAGTACTAATGGCCCTTTCAGCAACAATCCACGGAGCGCAGACTGAGGTCTCACCCGAAGTAGTACGGGACGGTTCTAGAACCAGGTTTCCACACCCTATGGATGTCTAATGGGCTTCTCGAGGTCTGCGATCTGACCTGTCACTATGCGCACCTGTGATCCCTTCGCGACCTGTGGTGTGGCTTCCGTGTAGCCCTACTCAGGGCATGACCCATATGATACCAAATATCCTTGTTAATTAATCGATTACTTAACTTATGTGTGTATGATTTATGGTTATTATAGCATATTCATCAATCATAATAGTGCGCACAATACATAAACAAATACAACCATAAAGAAGATAATGCACTGCAAATACACAGGAATATGAATCAACTTCTCTTTTATTAATCTTCAATCTTTCTTACAAACCCATCACTGCCCTGTGCACTCAGTTGTAGGGGTGCACGCACTCAGCTACAGACTCTACCAGGCCTCTATGCACTCAGCTGCAGAGCCTCTTCCAACTACTACAACCAAAGACACTTAGAACTCTACTCTAAGCTTGAACCATTCTTTTGCTATTCATCTATTCATCCCTTCTTGACTTCCTTTACAACTTAGAGCCTCGCTCTAGTTATATAATCCCATGGTCTCCAGACCATGGGTAGGTCACCTTTACACTATTTTACAATAAAATACTTAGGGCGGACAACCCTATGACTCAATTGTACACTTCACACTCCGCGCTCGCAATTCGTGGAGCTTTACAACATCTCTGACCAAAACTTGGGCTTTGAGCCCCAAAAACCTGTTGTGGGGGTATTCCATGCCCAAAAGGGGTTGTAATGGTGGTTATGATTGAGGCAACATTCCCATCAATTGATTGATCAGTCTAGTGGGGCGGTTCCAAATCCGAGACCAAATTGGACCCTGGGTAGGTTGATTTATCCATTGCAAAGGTTATGGGTTATTTGGTAAATTTTGACATGACAATGTGGGATACGGTTGATTTGTCCAAGAAGGACTATGAAATGACTGGTTTGTCTAGGGTGATAAAGTGTATGGCTGAGGCTAACATGTAGTACTACTATGTTGCTGAGGAAAATGTTGTTGAGAAAATTGTCCAGAAAAAACATAGAAGGGTCCTGCACCATACCTGGTGGGTGGTTCTGCCATTGTCATCGTTGTTCCACAAAATATGTTTCATTTGGTTCTTCCTAAAATTCCTTAAATTCAACTTTCAATTTGGGAAGCGAGGGACAATGATTGGTCAAGTGATCTATGGTACAAATAGCACATATTTTGACTATGTCCAACAGACGTTCATTACGATCGGGCGTTTTCTGACAATGACGAAAAAAATGGATAATGCCTGCTCTACTTCAGCCTGCTTCTATTTTACCTGTAAAAAATCCAACTGGGTCATCAGTGTACTTAAGATATCAGTTTCAAAATCTTCTAAAAGATTGCCAATCTCTTCTCATGTAACTCCTCCTCTTGCAACTCTGTTACATCTACTGAGAGGATTACGAGTTCCAAGCTTGGTCCGAGTACTCCCACATGAACATATGATACACAGTTTCACAATATCGTCATATTATTTTTTATAAATATCACCTTGCCCATTAAATTGGGTGTTTCTATCCCTTCCTCTTTCATACCACTAATTAAGGCAGTTTTCAACACATCCCTAAGTAAAGGTTACCAATCTCTTCTCGTGTAATTCCTCCTCCTGCAACTCTGTTACATCTGCTGAAGGATTACGAGTTCCAAGCTTGGTCTGGGTACCCACATGAACATATGATACACAGTTTCATAATATCGTCATATTATTTTTTATAAATATCACCTTGCCCATTAAATTGGCTGTTTCTATCCATTCCTCTTTCATACCACTAATTAAGGCAGTTTTCAACACATCCCTAAGTAAAGTGGTACATGGTGATATTTGTAAATTGTATTAAAATCTTTCAATACATTATTTTAAAGTTTCATCTTCTTTTGATGTCATCTTGAATATTTCCTCCCTTAAATCTCTAGATCGGCAATAGTCTTGGTATTTAGTGAGGATTATGTTTTTTCATTTTGTCCCATGAATTGATAGTACAAACCCCTAATCCCATAAACCATCATAATAATTCTCCCTTTAAAGTAGAGGGAAACAATTTTAATTTTTGGGGGTCAGTTGTGTAATCATATCCTTGACATAAAACATCAAATTCAAACAAAAATGAATCAGTATCCCTTTCCTTACTTAGGGATCCCCATCTCTCTTAAACCTTTCCCTCACCCCTCTTGGGATTGTTTTCTAGATAAATTCAAATCAAATCTCTCTCAATGGGGAGCACAATGGCTTAATCTAGCAGGAAGAGTTGTCTTAAGTATATTTATTCTCTCTACTCTTCCCTTATATCAATTCACTGCTTTATTGGCTCCAAAAAGGATTAAATATTCCCTCCATATAGAACTAAGGACATTCCTTTGCTAAGGAGGGAGATCAAATACGAAAATATTTCACCTAATTGATTGGGTTGACATGTGAACCCCAAAATTCCATGGGGATTTAGGCATAAAATATTATCTCTAATGAACCTACAGTTGGGCAGAAAACTGGCTTGGAGATTTGTCTCTAGAAAAAAATGATTGGTTGAGGTGGGTTTCGGTTAAGAAATATTTTCAAGATGAAAGGAGGATTTTTTTGGAAATGTTGACTCAAATCAAGCGAGGCTCCCAAATATGGATACTTATGACTACTATAATTTATTTAATAAATTCTAAATTAACTTGGATTCTTGGAAATGGACATGAAATTAACATTTGGTTTTCTTCCATCTTGGTGAATTCCCCCCAGAATACAGTGAATGGTTTCTTCCCCTGAAAATTAGCACTTTGAAAAACATAAATTTACAATTTTTTACATGTCTTCATGGTCATTTCATGGAGAGTCGACTGGATGGTATTTAGGAAGAGATCCTTCTCCTTGCCCCCTCTTATGCTTGAGTTGCAAAATAAAATTGTCTAGATATGTTTTCATCTCCTTGATAATGAAAGATTAGAGGGATTGGGGACCATCTATTTACATGGTAAAATCTAGATATTAGACTCTCCTTTCTCCTGATAGAATCCATCGTGAGTTTTCAATGTGGTATCCTTTATGGAATCCTAATAACACGACTTGAAATTAACATTTTATGTTGGATGTTAGCACATAAAAAAATCTTGATAGTAGAAAACCTCTGCAAAGGAGGAATTATAAGGCCCATGAAATGTGTCTTATGACAAGAAAATAAGGAATCAATTAATTTGTTATTCCTGGAATGTGAATTCACCAAATAAGTATGGGATTTTGCTTTAAAAATATCTTGGATAGGATTCTCTAGCCCATGAGTATTAATTTTTTTATTCTTGTAGAAGCATTATGTTGGATCCTTATATGGGAAATTTCTTGTAGAAAGGATTTGATGGGCCATCCCCAAATTTATCTATTGGAAATTTGGCTTGTTAGAAATAGAGATATATTCCAGAAATATTTCTCGAAACCTCCAAAGATTTCAATAATATCTTACCTCTTGTTGGATGAAGCAATAAATTCTAACGCATCTTATTCCTCTTTCCCCCGAGAATTGGATGAGATGGAAGAAGCATATATACAAAACTTCAATCTCTAGGAGTATAGATGAAATCAAAAGTTAAAAGGAAGTAGTCTAGAAATCATAGGCTCTCAAAGGAGGACTTTTTTGAATGGATCTTACGTCAACAACAACTATTTCTCCTCTTTTATGGAGATTTGAAATCCAATCCAGGGGTGGTAGGGGTAGGAAGGGGTTATCTATTTCCCTAGAAGAATTCGAGAGATTTTGTATTCGTGGGGTCTAGGTATAGTTACAAACAATCAAGCTAAGGATTATAGTTTACACCGAAGCCTTTTTCGAGCTCTATCCCTTAAGGCATACAAGTTAATGGTCATAAGGGACTCTTCCCTTTCTATCTCTTACATGCAAAAGGATCATCCCCAAAAAATATAAGGGTGAAGACTTTCCTACTGACGAGAAGAGGTTTCTTGGATAAGTTTAAGCATTTTAAATCCATCCACATATTAAGGAAAAGTAACATGTAGGTAGACTAACTAGAAAATCAAGGAGTCAATATAAGAAAGGAAAATATTGTGGTAAATGAAGTAAGTGTAAACGTTTAATTCCTAAATGATAGTTAAACATCTAAACAAAATTTTAATGTGCCTCAATAATCAAATCACTTGGATGATAATTATGCTAGTCATGTGGCTATTGTGTGACCACATGGCTAATATGTCAGTTTCTCTCATTCCTTATGCCCTCTATCATAACACCAAACATCCCATACGCTCTTTCAAAAGGTCGATTGACATCTACCTCCATCTCATGTGGGTCTCCGCTGGTTCAATTATGGTTCATAAAATCCCATGGGACTAGTATATAATGATGTGATAGGAATTCTATCTTTGAAAGATTCATTCAGTTGTGTAAGGGATTAATCCTGCGTATGAGGGAACCTGGATTAAGGGGAGTTTCGATTTAATGGAAAATATAGAGTTCCTTGTCGTCTACATAAGCTAATTTTATTGAGTATCTTATCATTCAAATTCATCTAGAATTCTCATTCAAATTTAACAATTGTCCAGTGGTTAAATTTATTGTGAATTAGGCATTTTGGAGTCGGAGGATGAAGCTAGAGGGTTTCTGGATTCATTATTTGGCTCTATCTAACTTCTTCAGATATTACCCCCTATAGGATTGGGTAATCTCACCCTCACAGGGCCATTGGTGGATTCCAAGAAATGCGTTCTCAGCCCAAGATCCAGCCACTCCCCTTGTTGGTCATGATCTAAGTTTTCTTTTGAAATTTCTTGGTTATTTATCTACACAGGTTACTCTTTTTCTTCCCCCTTCAATGTAAATTTGTTGGTAAATATTTAAAGGACACAGGGTAAACAACAAGATGTGGCCACTGTCATCTTGAGGCTTCAGCTTAGATATAATCAATTAGTCTCTTCCCTCACTATGACCATGGAGCATCTTATTCACCATAAATCTCAATTAAGCATAATAAAATATGAGTTGGGATATATTATATTCGAAATGGAAGAGTTAAATCTACGTCACTTCAAAAGAAATAATAACAACCAATAGTGAAAGATCCCAATATTTAGTCTAGCTACCATATGAATTGTAAATTTTTTCTATTTTTAGGAGCTTTTTAGAAGGTTGTCTAAAATTTTGAAATGTATATAAAAAGACATGTAGAGGCCAACATGGTCTATAACAAACACATTCTCACAACCTCTAAACCCCATTTTTTAATATCTGGTGTACTCTTTCATTCCTCATGCAAATTTCTAATATCAAAATTATAATTACAACTAAAAAAAAGGCAATATGCAATGTCTTTTTCCATTGATCCTTATAAGGACATTGTTCACCATGATGTCACCCCACTTCATTTCTTTTAATTAAGCCTCATTTTCCATATTAGTATAATTAGCATGTCATTCATGAAGGGTGGTACACCATTGATAGACTTTGGAAAGATCGTAAAGTACACAAACTAATATATTTTTATTTTCATACTATTCTTTATAAGGGCATTCTTCACCATGATGTCACCCAATTTCATTTCTCTTAATTAATCCTAATGTGACATATTAGTATAATTATCATGTCATTCATGAAGGGTGGTACAACATTGATAGACTTTGGAAAGATTGTAAAGTATACAAACTAATATCTTTTTCTTTGCCTAGATCTCCTTCTTGGACTTATGCAATGAAATATATTAATATCAATACATACTCCACACTTCTTACATTCTTCCAATAAAAAAAATATGACATAGAGGAATTCCCTTCCTCGAATTATTACTACATATAAGAGGTTTTTGTTGGCTCTCGATGATTACCTCCTCTTATAACCATGAAAGATAGCATTGATTTTTTTTTCCCAAGCTCTTCACCACATATGACTCCATGTCTCTTGTGAGAAAATGGATAAAAATTTAGTTACTAAAACTTCTTGAAGGATCTCATTAGCCAAGAAAACCTTCACTTTTCTACACTTATTATTTTTTAGGAACATGCTTCACTATTAGTTCTTGAATATTCTCACACTATTGACATGTGTTCAACTTTTTGAGATCTAATATATGTAGAGACTATAAAGTTGTATAATCATCCTAAACTTATCTCCATATCCTCATATCAAGTCTCTCTACATTCAATAGAGCCTTCTCGTTTTTCCATTCAAATTTTATTTCATAGTATTCTACATTTTTAGTTGTTTAATGGACAACTCATGAGAACTTCAAAACTAAGTGGGAAGGATAACTTGTACCTCACAATTCCCCATTTCTTCACCTTGCTTCAAACAAGGATTATCCATATTCCTTGATCTAAAACTAAATGACAGCTTCTCCCCTCAAAAAATGATCGTTCTCTGATGCTTTGCAAGTAAACAAAATGGTTCTTTAAAGGTAAACAAGTTTTCATAATCTCTTCAAGGTGGTGAAATAGTTTTCACATGAAATTTTAAAATATAGTAAATTCACATGCAACTCAAAATGGAAAACATGAAGAAAATAAACCAACATTTGATGATGAATTTCATCCCTCCTAGGCTACATCTTCAAGCCTGCTCCAACAGCTAGATCGCTCTATTGATTTCAATGGAAAATGAGTACATACAAGTTGTTGACAAATGATTGACTTGTTTACCCTACAAAGAAACATTCTCCTACAAAGAATTCTCACTACAAAGGTTGTAAAACCCCTCTAAGGTTCTCTCTGTGCTCAAAATTCCTTCAAACTGCTTCCAAAAATTATGATTGTCTATGGCACTAAAAGAATCAATCCTGCAAAAAGTCCCTCATAAAGTGCTCAAATCAGAAAATTGAGGTTGTCATAGAATCTAGGACACTCAAAAACCCCCATCTAGACTCTTCTTGAGCTCAAAAAGGTTCAAAATTGAGCAATTGATGCTTCGCCAAGCCAAGCTCTACTATCTATCCCACAATTTGGCCAAACCTACTAATTGTGCGACATTTTCACCCTTTTCACAGTTTAGGAAGTGATAGTTTTTCCTGCAAAAGGTGCATTTTGTCACCTCATTAAAATGAACAATAATTCCTATGCACAAAAAAATGCCTACATGGTGCGCATGAGGCTAGGGGTTGAGGCTAACAATCTACGCCTATTGGCACTGCCTCCTTTTTCGTTGGGTTACAATCACATGGAAGCGAGGTGTCTAATGCTCGGGGCCAACTGTGTGTGCCCTGTATTGGAGATCTTGGTAATGGTCACATTATGGCCATATGGTCAAGGCCTGGGGCCAACTTCCTGTGCCCTCCAGCATCGCTCCTGCTTCGGTCATGTGTGTCCTATAACATTGAGGGCTGGAGTTGAATCCCCACCTTGCTCTAGTAGTACCTCTGCCAAGGTTGTATTCCCTATGTTGTGACCAAAGAATGGATCTAGTTGTCACACCTTATGACTTTTCCTTCCATTGGTCCTATAGTGTTAGCGTGTAACTTAGGGCCAGGGTTAGTCGAAGTTTGATTGCGGTAGACTCAGTGGTCGAACCCTATTGAGCCCTTTGGGTCCAACACAAAAATTTTGACCAATAGCAAGGTACCACATGGCAAGCTCTAGTTAGGCCACGTGGCATACTTCTATTGCACCACCTAAAACCACATGAACCAATCAAACAGTTCCAACTCATCCCTGTATGGAGAAACACATGGTGGGATTTGATTGGCCCTCCATATGCCCAGTTGGCATGTCGATGTCAGCATAACATCAAAAGTACGGACTGACTAGCTACCCCATCTACAAATTTTTCTACAGTTGGTCAAAAAATTGAAAATATCATAACTTCTTCATACGACATCGGATTAAGGTCATTCAAGCATCATTGGAATTAGGACGAAAACTACTACGACTTGAAGCTAGTTTTGGAATATTGTAATAACTTTAATTTTTGAGCCTATTTTTGATATCCAGATCATACCTCCCCACAAGGAACTTTTGGACCCCCAAAATTTTATCTTTTCCTAACAAATACATGAGGAAAAATCACATAAACTTTCCCAATATCATCATTTCCATCCTATTTAAATTGGTGCCTTCATGAACTAATCAAGGTACTCCACCTTGCCTCTACATGAAGTCCTTATCTTCCTATCAAAAATTGAGCCACAATTCTTCTAAACATGTAGGAACAAAAAATTTGATGGATGGAATCTAAACATTCTCTCCAAAACCATCTTTACTTGGCTCAAACAAACGTCATCTTGAAGTCCCTATTTGAAGACAAACTTGATCTTCCATCTTGGAAATTAGAAGCAACTCAATGATTTCCATGCATTAATTCATAGTTTTGTTTATTGTCCTGAAACTGCACTTGTACTCTGACGTACATTGGCTGCATTTATTCAATGACATACTTGGTTTTTTCTGCATAATCATGGTCATATTTTGCACAATCTTTATTGAAGATTAAATTCACAAAAAATCTTCATCTCGAAACATTTGTATCGGTGATTTATTGACACAACTGTAGACATATTGGATGGCATACAAATGCTCATCCCAAAAATTCCTCAAACAATTCGACTCACCATCAAACAAATACAACATGACATGTCAAAGAAAACACATTTGTTGCAAATAAGTGATTCTACATGACTTCACTTTACAAAGTACCCAAATAGGAATATACAAAAAGTATTTACAATTTTAAAAAGTGCTAGAGTCAGTCTCTGTAGCCTTCCACCAATGATCAAGCATTCTCTTACAAAGTGGTTTTAGGGTGTGGAAGTCAAATTTTGTCATTTCAGTGAGTCTTCAAGTAAAATTTGGTCACTAGGTATTAACTCTAGGATTTCTTTTCATTCCTTCCAAATTTGTCCAAATATTTCTCCATGTCACCATTCAGTTGAGTGTACCATCATTCAAAGAGTTTTCATCATCATTTCCTGTTCCAATGGGTCATTTTACAGCTTGTACGTGCTTCAGTTGTACTTGGGTAAGGCTCATTTCCCTCTCCTAGGGTTTTGAAGGTAATTTCTCTTCGATGGTCAAATCATCAACAAAACTTGTATCTTGATGCTCATAAACCTTCCCCTATCCTTAATGTACCTTCTCAAGAACTTCCCATCATTGATATCCTTCAAATTCATCATTCTCCCACAAACCCTAGCCTCTTGCTACAAATTGACAATTTTCTAGGCTAGGCCTATGTTTTGCCCTTTTGGACCCCTTCCCCTCACTCAATATTTTAAATTCCACTTTCCATTCCTTTCAAAAATCCCTCCCTATTTTCCGAAATATTCTCAAGAATTTAGCAGCCCCTTATCCCCTTCATTTCCCTTCATTTCTACAAAGCCCCTGTTCCACACATTGGGATAGGTTTTACTCAAATGAGGTTTATGAGAAATAGAAGATGAATTTGAGAAAAGTGAGAGAGGTTTTTGTCCATAATAGGCCAAGGAATAAGAAAATCCTTCATGTTTTACACAAGTGTCATTTTTTTTAGAGAAATGTCAAAAACACAGTTGCCTCAGGAGGGTTGTTGCACCTCTGGAGTGACCTTGGTAAAATCAAGATTTCTCCTTGCCTGGTTGGCCAAATGACTTACTTGATGCATCAAATGATAGCTAGACACAAAGATATTTCCAATGAGCTATCATGAGCTCAATTTGGAGTTGATAAAGACATTAAAAAATTGACTGCAACATCACTCTGCATTTAGGCAGCCTCATTTTGCACATTATGACCAGTCTTTGGAGATTTGACTTTTGACAGGGCAAATGAACTCCAAATTGAAAAATTGAAGATGTTATGGAAAGTAGACTCGAAAATATTTCCAAAATGCTACCCTTTACCCAATTTGGAAACCTATAAGGCCTCCAAAACGGGGTCTGAAAGCAGAGATGTGCATAGAATAAGTGGCGTTGCGCATAGAAATTTTCAACACAGGAATTGCAATAGGTGTGCAGCGCCGGCTTTTGATGGAGAAACTTTTTGAAATAATGGCTTACATATTAAGATTCAACATGATGATAAAATAAATCCCTGAAAAATTCAGCAAATTTGGAGCAAATCTTGGTCACCTAAAGGTAAAAAAACCATAAAAAAATGCTCTCTCTGCCTCTTTTTGGACACATGGGAAGCAGTCTTGGGAGATTCCACTTTTGAGGATGAAAATGACCTCAAAATTCAAAACTTCAAGATGTTCCAGAAACAAGACAGGAATACCTTTCCAAAGGGCCATCGTGGGCTCAATTTGGTCAAGGGAAAGGCGTCCAAAACTGGGTCTGAAGTGGCACTACGCATAGGATGAATTTTGCGAGTTTTGCTCAAAAATCCAATTTTTACCTAGTTATTTCACAAATTGACTTTTACTCTCATTGTGGATGAATTTATGAATGTAATTGATTATATGCTATGTAAACATAATTGTAAATTACTCTATATGGTAGATACATCTTTTTGAGGTGGTTTGGGGGTAAACGAATCAGTTTCCTTGGTTTTAGAGGCAAGTTGTTCCACTGTCTATATTCTTGTTATTAGTTTAGATATGGTTGAAACCACCCCTCTTCTCATGAATTCGACCCCTGATGGCTAGAATATCTATTTTGATGCCTATATTATGTACTTTCTTAGTAATTTCTAAAGTTTGGACTCTTGTGGATGCTTTGAGATACATTGTACATCTCTATAGCAGTTTGGCAAGGAAATAAACCAAGATTTGCAGCTATTTTTGTGGGATTCTTGTGGTAATGTGTCTTGGCATTGTTTCTCCTTCTTTCATTATTTTTTCTCATGTGTTATATGTGCCAAAATATATTTCATTCTTCTTAACTAAATGAATCAATATAGATAGGTAGAATACATTAATAACAGTGATCTTCCTTGGGAATACATTTAGTTTTTGATGTTTTCAGCTGTTTGAAGAGGATTCATGACCTGTGCATGCCCTCCTACTCAATTCCAAGTGCTAAAACACCTACCTACCTCGCCCCATAGAACACCCTATAATTCTGACTTGATTTCCAAAACCCAAAGCTGCTTGCTCCATTTGATCCAACAACAAAACCTTCAAAATCAACCAAAAACCCTAGAGCTACTATACCTAGCCTAAAATCCATATTCAATTCGGTCATCTCAACTAATATTGAAAAGGAGAGAGCCCTCTCCTGACCTGGTAGGGCTAGCTACCAGGTTAAGCTTGGTTTTTGGTTATCCTAAGATTGCCTCCCTTCAGCCTGAGGTCGATTTAGGCTCTAACATAGTGGCGACCATACTGGGGAACATAGGTTTATGTTCCTTAGCAAAATGTATCAAGTTTAGATCTGATTCTTGATGGTGGAAAATGATCAGACACCGGAAGGCTGAAATCATTCACCTGGCGACTCCAAATTAGTTTCAAGATCAGATCCAAAGACTCCACTAGAGGATGAACCTGACTAGCATAAACATGAAAGGAAAATATGGAAAGATCAGGTATTCAAGTTGGAATTTCATCCAAGACATTATGTTCTTTGTTATAAATTATTTATTCTCTTTTCTCGAGAATGTTAAGAAGCCTTTACAAAGTATATTGTATTTGAGAAAAGATCCTAGACCTGCATTTGATTCTTTTCCTTTGAAGATTGCGAATACCAAATATTCACATTCCTTTGATCTTGATCAAGACCCTTCTTCTAAATATTGTGATGATCGTTTTCAAACTGATGAGCCTCAAGAGACCAAGACTGATTCTACACCTTCTGTACATATTCCTATACCTCGTAAAATTCTAGATAGATACAAGCCTCTAATTTTACCTCCTATATCCCATGCTTTCCCTAAAAATCATTACCTATATCTACCAAGATTTGATGGTGACTGTGACAACATCACTACTGAGAGACATGTATTGAATTTTGAGTCTTTTCTTGTCCTTTTTGAAGTTGATGAAGAGGATGTCAGTATTAGGCTTTTTACTCTTTCTTTGCAAGGCAAAGTCAAGAGTTGGTTCAAAACCCTGCCTGATGCGAGCATCTCAGATTTCCAGCAGTTCTTCAAAGTTTTCCTCGACAAGTGGGTGGTTAGACAGAACCCTTTCTTGATTCTAAAAGAGTATAACCAGCTGAAAATACTTCCAGAGGAGACAATACAATAGTTTTCTACTAGACTCAACCAAGTCTATTTTTCGATGCCTGCTAATATAAGGCCTCCTCCTAGATCTACTCTCTTGCACTACCCGGATGCCTTTGGTCCGGAAATGGAGTTTCAGTTGAGAGAAAGGAACCTTACAACACTTGAAGAGATGTAAAACAATGCAGTAGATGTAGAGGCTAATTTGCTAATCAGAAGGGCAAAGTTGAAGGAAGAAGAGAGGAAGAACATAGATCCAGAGGAGTTGACATCTTTAGAGGTAAAGCTTGACATTTTGGTAAGTGTTGTGGAAGAGATGATGCAAAAGATCACCACAAAGAATAAGTATGATGTTCAAGACCATGGCTCACTGATTGAAGAAGAACAAGTGGCTGATCCCAAACATTTCCTTTCTTATCCCAGTTGTCATAGATCTGATAATGATTGTTTTATAGATAATCTTGGAGAAGAGAGATCTGTTGATCTGACATGTATGCTTGACGATGTGTTTTATACTGATGATTTGCCTCAATTTTATCAATATGATGATGATTATGTTCTCCAAACAAAATCTAATCTTGTAGACAAACCAACAACTAGTTTGTGGAAGGAGGAATTTCACTTTCAGCAATTCAAGTACAGTGATCAGCCATTACATATGAGCTATGGAAGTGAGGAGGAAAGTGTAGAAAATTTTGAAGTAAGTGAAGGATATTTGCCTTTTTTGTTTTTCTTCGTTTCAGTTCGTCACAGACAACTTTCATGCAATCAAAAATCAACCGTCGATAAGTTTTGATCTGGACCATCTTAAGGGCAATGAAATATTTGATCAAGACTTCTCATATCCAGATTTGTTGTCTCTGATTGCCATTGATTGTCAGGTTGTAGATGAAGACTTTGAAGCTGGAACATATGATCAAATGATGTAAGATGATTCCATACCATTCTGTTTTGAATAATTTTAGTTTTTGAAGGGAAATTTGCATAGTATATCTTCAAATGAGCAGCCTGTAGAAAATCATGCAATCTCATTAGAACCAACAAAAAATGGGTTGCAACAGTCTTTTCAAGTTTTCCACGATACAATAGTTGATATGTTGGATGATGTCTACAGTCAAAGTCCTTCTCCTTTGACTAACTTTGAGCTTGAAAAAGGTATTGATACAAACTTTATCTGGCAGCTAGTTTCTTTGTCATTATTAGTAGGAGTCTTGTCACAAAGCTCAAATGAAAGTTTGCATTCATGGTATGAGGAGAAGCAAAGTAATCAATTGGATGAGCTAAGTCCCAGTGCACATGAATTTCAAGATCCTTATGCAGTATTTTTGGAGGCGGATAGAGAATCCATATTATTCAATTTGGGAAAATTTGGATCTATTCACAAGTTTTCGTGGGAGTTTCCTTTTAGTAGTTCTCTCTTGTTGTTCATAAGCAAGCCCTTGTGGAGAATGCAAACTGCAGCCAGAATGCTTACTTGGTTGCATTGGTTATTTCACTTCACTTGATCAAGTGATGAATGGAATAGTTAGAGTAGGTTTTATTGAATAAGCTCCACTTCGAGCATCTTTTCCAGTTTGTTAGTTGTGTTTTAATATTGAGTCAGTTTTAAGTTAGTTTGTGTCGTTGAGTCATCAGTGTTCAGTTAAGCATTTCAGATTGGGTTTTGTTTTTGACTCCATGCCCAATGGATAAGGCTACTTGGTCTACGGTGTTCTTGGCACCTCCAAGGAGCTACCATCCCCAATGGAGCCAATGTTAGAGTCAGTCTTTGTAGTCTTCCACCAGTGATCAATGTTATAGCTCAAAATCTCACTCTTGATGTTTTTGATGCTGCACTCATGGCCTAGGGAAACCCCTCCTTCCAGACTTGGTCCAAATACTTAAAAAAAATTGTTTTACTCCCCATACGCGACATTGTCCTAAGCTAAACACGTGTGTACGTGGGTCTGTGTATACCCCACCCGCGTATATGTCTTAAAACACTTTAAAAAACTAAATATCCTTAATTTTGGGTGGAGATCACGGATTTTACCTATTGATTACGTATTAATGCCCATGGCCCAACTATTCCCAACGAATTCCCAACTAAAAAAATACTTTGGGAGAAGTATAAAAAGGCTTCAATGGAAGGCCTACGGAAGGAGAAGAGAGAGAAAGATCACTTTGCTGAGATTATCCCTAACCAGGTCTGAAGATCCTTGTGCTTCCAACACTTCCCTCATTATAGGAAACCCTTGTTTCCTTGTGTTATGATGTCTTTCTACTACTTGAGATATCTTGGAGTACGTCATGGAAAGAGTTTGTTGAAGGCCTGAGACAGGATGAATCCGGAGGATGGTTCCGCTTGGAGCCTGTGAAAGGAAGACTCAGGTTAAATCATTCCTTTATGTACTTTAGTTATCTATAATAAAAGAAACACTTGTCTTGTTCTTGATACAAATCCTCTTCATGTTTATGATATCAATGTTATGATTCACATATGAATGGTTGTTTTAATTGTATAACTAACTACCTTTCAATATGCTATGAATATGATTTCTTTATGATGCTTGGTCAATATACTGCTATGCTTTCTAGAATTGATTGTTTTGTAGGTTGAAGGACTAAAAGGAACTGCAAGAGGGTTTGGACCCTGGCTAGATCTTCCCAAACGAAGGACCCCAGGTGCACCTCTCTTCGTATAGTTTGTTTATATTAGCATCATGGCTATGTGGACTGTGTGTTTTTCTTTGTAGATAACCTTTGATCTACTAGGGTATCAAGACCCTAGGGGAATTTATCCCTTAACAGAATTGGTGACTCCACTGGGGACAATAGTATTGTTGTTCCTAGTTTGGGTTTGTTTAAGCCAATCAGGGCTTAGCTGTCTATTTTCCTGATGTTATTGTGTAGTCTGCTCCAGTAGGAACTTGAATTGTAAGTTTGATCAGTTTCTTCAGACTGCTTTTTGTTATTTCTTGTAATATTTTATATATGTTGTTTCTACAGTTTACAGAAGTGTATATACGCATGTTTCCTTATACGCAGGTTTCCTTAGGCTGAATAGTGTATACACGCAGCTGTGCACTAACACAATCTCGTATACCCTAAAATTTTCAAGATTTTTGAAATACTTTTGTGTCTATAGATCTGTCTGCTAGTCTGAATCAGTCCTGAATAGTTACTTTTCTATCTCTTGACTCATTTTTTAGTCGGCCATCTCTGGTTGTTAGTGTCTTCTCTATCATCAAATCAATTATATTGGTCCCTTACTCATGCCGGTTTGAGAAGGTCTCCACTGACATTTTGCTGGTGGGTCTTGTCCTTATTGACGACGACATCTTGCTCTAAGGACGGGCCTAGAGTTGCACCCTAGCCCTATTTTCATTATTGATAGGTCACCTTATGCTCAACATCAATCAGTATCATGGGTATTTGACTGAGTGCTTTCCCTTGTGTTCGAAATCAGCCTACACTATCACACATTGGGATTCGTGTAGTACCTTGGTTTCCATTTGACCCTATTGGTGGATACCTCGCCTCTGTGTCAGCTTTCATTATTGGTTGGTTTAGAGGGTTTCTGTCGTGTGCTAGCCACATCTTGTGTGCACTAAAAACGTGCTTTGGTCGGGTTACTACATCTTTTTTCATCCCATTCCTTCCACATTATTGGCCTACGGGTTACACTCGCGCTAGATTGATGAAGGATGCCTTAATGCCTTCCTTCTGGTGGATCGTTCCCCATCAACTACGACTCATTGCTCTGGGGCAAAGGTCTAGAGTCCATTTGGCAGTACCTTGGGGTTTGCAGTCATTAGTGGCAGATCATTCGCTATCGACAGTGGAAAACCATCATTGTCCCCTGATTGATAGATTCTTACAGGTGTTCGACTCCAGCTCATCTATTCACACTTGTTAGATTGTACAGGGTACATTGATGCTCATTATCATTATCAGTGAGTAGTCTCGTGTTTTTTAATGGTATACATCAATGACCGGTAATCAAATGATTTCTCACGTGGTTGACTTCAGATCATTTATTCCCATGGTGTAGAAATGTACCATGGTGATCGGTGAAGACCTCGAGTTGCATCAGCATTCATTGGTTCACTTGACAGTTACTCCTATTGCTGTTAGTTGATACCACTCCACCTTATATGTTCCAATCATTCATGGTGACATTTTATATGCTGGCACCTGAGTTTGAAGTGTAGTACCATCTTACTCCATCATGTTCATTTGGTACTTTTGAGATCAATATTTGCTATCAGTGATCAGCTTCATCCTTCAACATCATTGACATTCATATATGTGATATTCATACATGTACCTGTTCGATCATGATCAGATGTTCCATTATGTATTTTCTAGTCTTCTATACTTGTATACTTAGTGGATCACTTGTACTTGATATGTGGACATGCCTTACTTTCTCTGAGCATGGGTATGCCTGCCTCAGACAATGTTTCTTTTTGATCTCCTTTTGTGGCTTGGTAGGCTGAACTTTGGTGAAGTCCTTCTCAGTTTTTGACAGGTTTCCTTTCCATGTACTTACTTAATATATTTCGGCCATCATGTACCCCTTCTGACCTCATATATTAGGGGGCATCTGTTATAGCTCCAAATCTCACTCTTGATATTTGTGATGGTGCACTCATGGCCTAGGTCAACCCATCCTTCTAGACCTAGTCCAAATACTTAAAAAACTGCGTTTTACTCCCTATACGTGACTTTGCCCTGATCTACACACGTGTGTACGTGGGTCTGTGTATACCGAACCCATGTATATGTCTTAAAACACTTAAAAAAAATTAAATCTCCTTAATTTCGGGCAGAGATCATGGGTTTTACCTGTTGATTACCTATTAGTGCCTGTGGCCCAACTGTTCCCAACGAACTCCCAAATAAAAAACTACTTTGGGAGAAGTATAAAAAGGCTTCAATGGGAAGGCCTAAGGGAGGAGAGAATAGAGAGAAAAATCACTCTACTGAGATTATGCCTGATCAGATCTAAAGATCCTTGTGCTTCCAACACTTCCCCCATTACAGGAAACCCTTGTTTCCTTGAGCTATGATGTCTTTTCATTAGTTGAGATATCCTTGTGTGAGCCATGGAAGGAGACTGTTGAAGACTTGGGATTGGATGAATCCGAAGGACGGTTCCGCTTGGAGCCTGCAAGAGGAAGATTCAGATGATATCATTCCTTGTTTTACTTTAGTTATCTGCAATAAAGAAACATTTGTCTTGCTCTCGAAATCAATATTCTTCATGCTTATGATATTGTTATTATGGTTTGCATATGAATAGTTGTTTCAATTATAAACTAACTACCTTTCAATATGCTATGAAGTTGATTTCTTTATGATGCTTGGTCCATATACTGCTATGCTTCTTTGAATTGGTTATTTTGTAGGTTGAAGGATTGAAATGAACTTGAAAAGAGTTTGGACCCTAGCTAGATCTACTCGAATGAAGGACCCCCAGGTGCACCCCTCTTCACGTAGTTCACTTATATTAGTACCATGACTGTGTGGAATGTTTGTTTTTCATTGTAGATAACCCCGCTCTGCTAGGGTATTGACCCAAGACCCTAGGCGACTTTGTCCCTCAACAATGGTAGAGGAAATGTATAAGGACTTTAGGAAGCATAAAGATGAGGACTCATCAGGCTCCAAGAAAGATAAAGGAGAAGAAGAGTCCCTCCTCCATGACCACTCAAAGGGAAAAGGGAAGGAAGAAAACTTCCTCACACCTCCTAATAGCCCTGAACATAAAAAGAAGACATATTTGATTAAATTAGATGTTAAATTTGATTTACCAATATATGATGGAGATCTGAATTTGGATAATTGGATTAGACAAATTGATGTTTATTGCAGAGTGCAAGTATTGACTCAGACAAGAGTAAGATTTAGCTGGCCAGCCTACGCCTCGGAGGCATTGCCTTGGTATGGTGGGAAGGCAGGACCCAAGCTGACATGAAGAAACATGGTAAGATTCTTTCTGTCTGGAGTGAATTTGTTTTTGCAATCAAAAAGCAGTTCTATCCACTAGCTTACATGTAGCAGGCCATGATGAGCTGGCAAACTCTTCGCCAATTGAAAGGGAAAAGTGTACATGGTTACACTCAAGAATTTAGGAAGAGAGCTTTGATTCTAGGAATTTCATTAGACTCACCTGAGACTCTGTTGAAGTACATAGGGGGTCTATACAGCTACATGAGGCACACTATCCTCATGTTTAATCCCACTAGTATAGATGAGGTATCTATTCAAGCTACGCATCTAGAAGCTAGAGGAAAGAATGGGAACCCAGAAGTTGGGGGATCATCCAACCCATTGCAAGCAAGAATAAGGATAAAAGAAAATAGAAATGGAAAGAAAGGAAGGCCAATACTGCACAAAAGACCAAGTCTTCATGCACTCACTGTAAAAAGGATGGGCATGATGATGAGCACTGTTGGATTCTGTGTCCAAAGCTGAGACCTAAGAAGTTCGAGGGCAAGAAGAAGAAGATTGCTGTAGCTATTTAGAAAGATTTGGGGTTAGACTCAGGAGATGAAACAACCATTGCAGCCATAGGTATAAAAGGTAAAAATTCTAAAGCATCTACTAGTAATTCTGCACAATCTGTTAGTGATGAAGAAAATGAGAGAAAAAGACATGAGCTTTTCCATATTTGAGTTATTTCCAAACATCAAAAGATTGATACTTTGTTTGATAGTGGCTCACAAGTAAATTTAATTTTTGAAGCAATTTTAAAAAATTTGGGATTACTGACTACACCTCACAAGAAACCATACCCATTAGGTTGGTTAAGTGATAAAGCACAACTACAAGTTACTAGACAATGTAAACTTAAGTTTTCTTTTGGGTCAACATTTGTAGATGAGCTTGAGTTAGATATAATTCCTCTAGATATATGTGGAATTGTTTTAGGAAGTCCTTACTTGTATCATAGAAAATATATTTTCTAAAGAGCTGAGAACAAGTATCTACTTGTTAAAGATGGAATCGAATACTTTGTAAGAGCTCATAAGCTGAAGAATAATTATACTCTCATAAACTCAGGGTAGATGAAACGAATTGTAAATTCATGAAAACAATTTTTACTGATAGTTGTAAAGGAAAAGAAACTTGATAAAGCCAATGTATTTGAGGGTTGTGATGCTAAATGGCAAGCTAATTTAGAAAAAGTTGTTTCAGAGTATGATATCTTGTTTCAAGAACCTAAAGGTTTGCCACCCAAAAAGGAAATAGTGCATGCTATTAATTTGCAGCAAGATGCTCCATTGCTTAACATCGGAATGTACATGTTATCCACTTTAGAGAATGCAGAAATCAAGAAGAAGGTGCAGCAGTTGCTCGAAAAGGGGTTCATTAGACCTAGCACATCACCATGTGGGTCACCAATGTTAGGATATTCCGACACATAGGAATAGTTAAGTTCAACTTGGTCTAGTATAGAGTTAGGTTAGCGTTAGGTAAAGTGTGTTTCTTTACCGTTGTACATTTTGTAAC
>APFE031527891.1:0-15320 GCA_000404065.3 Pinus taeda
AAGCATGATCCACACGAAGAGAACTAATTTTTCCATGTTAAAAATTTAGTTTTTATGCAAAATTATATTTTTCGTTATCTTTTAAATTTGGAACAGTAATATTTCAATTGCTTCTTGTAGACATGTGTTTGTGTAGGGTTTTTTGAAATATTTGAATAAATTGTAAAATCAAATAGAACCCTTTTGAAGAGTACTAGCAAACGAATATAGTGGTATTTAAAAAAAAAAATTGTTGTGTATTTATGTTATTCATTTTCTATTCAACCTCTTTAAAATTGTCCAAAAAAATTTCAAGCATTATGTTTAAATGAAATTAGATGAAAAATATCATATGATTTTGAAAATGTAAGACTCATATGCCATAGGATAGAATATTCCTTCATGAATCCAACATGATCAACTCCACCACCCAACGATATATTTTTCCCTTAGTCTTTTAGGGTGCAAATGGTGTTGCAGAAAATTTTATAGAAGGGGTGCTGAAATTGTGGATTTTAGGAGCTCAAAAGCTCGATGGAGTGATTAAAATGCTCGATTGGGTGCTTACATTTTAAATCAAAATAAGTCGATCGATGCTTTCGTAAACCCTCCATCGAGCCATTTACATGGCTAACTAGGGTCTTGATTGAGCCTCTATAAAATAAAATGTGGATCTCACAATTTATATTTTATAACCAATAAAGATCTAAAATTTAATCCATCCATAATTTAACCAAGTTGATATGATATCATTTTACTAAAAATGAAAATTCAACTGGATCTAAGTTATGAACAATATTAGAAATTTTTCATGTTGTTGCTTTGAGATGCAGATTATACAGCCCAATATGGGGGATATATGTAAGCATGTTTGTCCATGCGAAAAATATACCTTGTCATATACCTTGGATTTGAATGAATCATAAATTGACCTTTCACAAAAGTTTTTACTACATTAAAATTACAAATTTTATTATAATTTTTGTTATCATGTCATGTAGAAACCTTATTAAATTTAATATTAAAATTTAAAAATTATCTATTAAGACTAAATTATGAAATTTGATATTAAATATTTTAATGTTAACACTATTAAATTTATTATTTTTTGCTTACTATAATATTAAATTTCATATAATACAAAATTTGTTATATTAGAATAGATACTACCACAACCACATTAATAAATTTGGTTGATATATGTCATGGGCGTTAGCAGAAGTGTCATTAACACAAAAAGAGTCATACACGTTGACTCAATATGTTCATTTTACTTAACCTACTTTTCTATAAATCTAAAATAATAAAATATACTATTTTAAAAATCCCAAATTAATCATAACCTAAAGCTACCTAAAGGAATAAAACCTAAAGAATTTCAATTGGAAATTTTTAGATTAGGTTTCCATAAAAAAATTATCATTTTTGTAACCACCCCTCTTACATTTACCCAGTTTCACCGCTCGCTAGGGTAAAAATGAGACAAAAAGTTACTATGACATGAATTGAACTCGTAGCTCCAGTTAAGGAAGTGGGGCCTACAACTGACCATTGACTGAGAACTCAAAACATTCCTCAGAGCTACAGGGATAGTCAAGGGCCAAAGAATCATCCAGGTGACTAAACACTAAGATGGGGCTCCTTTTCAGATAGCTTTACCCCAAATTGGATGCATGTCAAGGCCTCCATGTGGTTATATGCCTCTGTTTGCATGCAGGAGCCTACCTAGGTGCGACTGTGACCCAAATTCTCTAGTTTTGACCACACTGTCTCATGGTTAGTGCCACTTTTTAAGACCTTCCTCTAGAACGCTTCTTATAATTGCTTGACATTTTCCATAATCATATTTAACATGATAAAAAATATAAACATTCAATCTAAACTCAAAAAAATTTCCTAGACTATTCGTCAAACACATGGCAAACATGTAAGCTACAGGTCATGAATGCATATCTAATCATATAAGTACGAGATTCATCTGAGAATCACTAAAAGGGTCATATTCCCTCTCCACATAGTTGTAATAACACATATTAGTCCATATAGTCATCAACTGATTAATAGTGAAATGATTCATGATAAGAGCCATAGAAGATACATATGATGTGAACAACATATACTGATAATATAACTAGAATATAAACCATGGAAACCCAACCATAATATCATCAACATATTTCCAACACATCTACATGAGTCACAATAGAAGAATAATTCTTATTAACATATAAAAATACCATCCAAGTTAGAGCTTCCACGTACCACACGGCCATAGATTAGGTTGAACCAAATCTCTCTTTTAGCTAATCATCCCCACACCATATTCCAAGCTCAAATGTGGGATCTCATGGAATGAACCAAGCAAAACCAAACCCAAGGCTTCCAGAGGAAAAATCATCTCAAGTGTCAACCAATGATTCCACCTCACGATCAGACATCACTAACACCAACCAGATAGGTCTCTACCCAAGTTTTCCAAGGCTCCAGGGACTCATAACTAAATCCACAACTTTCCAAAGCTCCATAGCGTTTGTCCAACTCATGTCCAGTGATAGTTAACTCATCCCACCAAGGGCTCGAGAGTGTTTGTCCCAACCTAGGTTCTAGGACTAGTAGCTCAACCCAACTTGTTTGTGGGCTTATAGAGCATTTGTTCCAACCCACAACCATAATAAATTACGATCTCCAACTAGAGTACAATCAAGTGGAAAAACCCACAACACTATGGCTATCTAGGAAATGGCAAGGCAAGGCTAAAACTACTCTCAATGTAGGCAATGCTCCATTCCAATGCTAACACATAACTAGAAAACCCCATGCATATACCTTGCATCCATAAATAAACAAGGAAATCACAAATGTAACATGGTACATACAAATAAATCTAGTTGTAGTTTCTGATCCACCTATTCCCTTACGCTTTTTTTCTTTCCTTTGTCTTCTTTCTCCAATTCCAAGCCAATACTAGAGTGCTCCAAGCATGCTCTAAGTGTGCAAGAGTATGAGAGAATAGCTAAAACTAAATTGACAGAAGTTATGAAATTATCCTCAAAATCCTTTTTATTGTTGAGACCTTTATTTTATTCATTTTCCCTTAAATTTCCTTCTCATGCAACTTTGTGACATTTCATCTCCCTTTTCTCCTATTTTCCTTTATTTCATAAATAAAATGCCAAATATTTCCACTTTGTATTTAACAATTTCCATAGCCATTAATTAATCACAAGTGATCCCCATCATTATGTTTTACCCAACATTCAACTTGGAATACGTGTCCCATGATCTTGGTTTTATTTTTTTTATTTACATAGGAAATCAACCAGGGGTTGTTACAACCCCCTCGCCCCCGCTTGGGAGAACATTGTCCTCAGTTTTTAAAGACACGTATAAACCAACAAAACACATGTCTCCCATGGATTTTTATAGAAAAACGCGATGCAACACTTACATCATATCATATGAACATCATAACATGAATACCATACCTCTTATTAGATCTTTATAACACACCTCAATGTGGTATTTACCTCTACATATAAATATACATACGTAACCAAAAAATCAAAATATATATAAAATCACATCTCCTCAACCTAAAAATAGAGAAGGATACATAGCCCACATCTGATCATCCATCTCCCATTTAGCTTCATCGTGCCCAAAGTGCTTCGACTACACTTTAACTTGCTTGATTGCTCGATTCCCGAGCATGAGCATCTTTTGCCGAATAATGCACTGTGGTTCTGACTGAAATTCATTTTCTGAATCCACATGTAATACAGACCAATAAATCACATAATTAACATATTTCACATACTTTGTAAGAAATAACACATAGAAAACATCACGGACTTTCACTATCGGAGGTAGTGCAAGTCAATAAGCCACTAGTTCAATCCTCTCGAGGAACTTGAGAGACCCTGCAATACCGAGGTGCTAGCATGGTACATGATCCAATCCTCAAGGAGCTCTTCTTTGTTTTGATGCAAAAGTACACATGTTCCCCAACCTAAAACTCCTTAAATATCTTATGTTTATTTGCATAAGTCTTTTGTCTATCATGTGTTTCCTTTAGATTCTTCTTGATAACCTGCATTTTTTGTTCCATCTCACCCAACATGTATGGTCTAATCAATAACTTGTTCACTGGATCAATCCAACTAATAACAATATTACATCTCCACCCATAAAGTGCCTAAAAAAAACTCATCTTCAAATATTCATGATACCCATTATTGTACGCAAACTCGACAAGTGGAATATACTCTTCCCACTTCCACTTCTAATGCCTAATATACATTCTCAAAATATCCTCAAGAATCTCATTAACCCTCTCTTTCTTCCCATCTGCCCGTGGATGATACAATCTATTGAAGTTTAACACTGTCCCCAAATCTTCAAACAACTCCTTCCAAAACCTAGAAGTGAACTTGGCATCTCTATTTGACATAATCATCCTAGGAATACCATGTAACCTCACTATCTCCCTGATGAATATCTAAGCTATCTCACTCAGTGAATTCATAGACTTCACTGGAATGAAGTGAGATACCTTATTCAACCTCTCAAATACAACCATAATAGGATCATGCTGCCTAGATTCCCTCAAAAAACATGCAATGAAGTTCATGCAAATGACGTCCGATTTCCACTCAAGAATGAGAATTGGTTGTAATAACCCATCTATATGCTTACACTCTACTTATACTTATTGAAAATCCAAATATATTGCAATAAAATTAGCCATGCCTTTCTTCAAATTCAGCCAGTGGTAGAGCTTCTTAACTACTGTAAATTTCTTATGATATCCTTTATTAGTTGAATACATATTAACATAAAATTCCCACAAGGTAAGATTCTTGAGCTCACTATTCTCTGGCACATACTTCATGTCCCTAAATATGACTAAACCATCAACTGTGAGATGATAATCCACATCCTGTTCACCTGTACCCTACTACTATAACATGTGCTTACACGACTGGTACCTATCATCCTTGTTTTCTTGCATGCAAGATCAGATCCTATAAATTTTCCATATGAACTCGTAGTTTCTATGTTACTTACACACACTCTTTTTCTAGGAGCATATTTAATCTTGTTCTCTTTATCCTTAATATAAGTAATCACAAAGTCAAACTCACTGAGCATGGTTAACCACCTAGCTTGCCTAACATTTAGATTAGGTTGATCAAACAAGTACCTCAAACCACTATCATCACTCATAAAAATGAACCTACTACCAAGAATATAGCGTCTCCACATCTTCAATTCATGAATTATTACTGCCAACTCAAGATCATGCATGATGTAGTTATCCTCGTTCTCATTCAGTTTGCTTGACTCATAGCATACTACATGTCCTTCTTGCATCAAGACTCTACTAAGTCCTCCCTTGCAAGAATATGTATATACCACAAACTCTTTATCTATATATTCAATATTCAAGACTAGATAATTTGTACTTGTAATTACTTCAACTGCTCAAAACTAGCTGCACATTCCTCTATCCATTAAAGTTTCTTTCCTTTTCATCACAAGGATGTAATAGGATAGGAAATCTGTGAGACATTCTTAAGGAACCACCTATAATAACCTGCTAGCCCCATGAATGATCTTACCTCATCCACATTCCCAGAAGTTACCATTTCGATGATAGGTAGGATTTTTTTCAGATCCACTAATATACCTTCCTTGCAAACCACATGCCCCAAGTAATGAACCTTTCTCTAAAAGAAACTACATTTACTAATTTTGGCATAAAAATAATTATATCTTAGCAATCTCAACACTGTTGGTAGATGTTCTATATGCTCTTCCTCATTCTTAGAATACATCAATATGTCATCAATGATATCACAAACTTGTCTAGATAAGGATGTAATAAGCTATTCTTAAAACACATGAACGTAGCTGGAGCGATAGTCAAACCAAAAGGAACCACAACAAACTCATAATGCCCATGCCTGATCCGAAAGGTAGTCTTGTAAATATCTCCTTCTTTGAAGTATACTTGATGATATCCTAATCTCAAATCAATCTTTGATAACATTGTTGCTCCCTTCAATTGATCAAAAAAATCATCAGTCTACGACAAATGATGCATTTTCTTAATTCTTACCTTGTTCAATTGCCTGTAATAAATAAACAACCTAAGATCATTGTGCTTGTTCTTCACAAACAACACTAGTGCACCCTAAGGTGACAAACTTGGACTAACATACCCCTTTTCAAGAATTTCCTTCAATTGCAACTTCAATTCCACTAATTCTAGAGTGCTCATCCTATATGGTTCCTTAGATGTTGGTGTTTCTCCCTGTATTAACTCAATAGATAATTCCAACTTCCCTATTAAGCGGTAACTATGGGATCTCTACTAGAAACACATCTTAAAACTACTGCAAAACTAGATACCTCTTCAAGACTACAGCATCCTCGACATCATTACCTTTATCTCTGGAAATATGAACTATAAACAATACACATACTTTCCTTCTACTGAACTTTTCCTACACAACTCTAACCATTATCATTGATGTAGGCTTCTTCTTACCCTACACAATTCTCTTATCTCCATCATCATCCAAAAGCCTAATAGTCTTACCATAGAAATATACCTTAGTTCCGTGAATGAAAAACCAGTCCATAAAAACTAGAATATTGTATGATCGCAACTGAAGTACATTTAGATGCCCTGATGTTGACATATCGTTAAACTCAAATGCACAAGATCTTATCCAATGATGAACTCTTTTATTAGTAATTGTAGCCAACTGAACCAACCAAGACTCTACACGCACTTCTTTATTTAAGAAACATGTATCCACTAGGTGAAGACTATTATAACCATAGTTAAATCCAAGGTCAATGAAAATAGAAATAACTTGATCAAAAAGCTTACCTTCCATCTCGATAATAGATTGTTGATGATCAACCTGCTTATTATCCAATGTTGCAGAAGTCCGAGGAACACTTTGTCCAACATCCCCAACTTTCTACACCTCCTAAGCACTGTAAATCTACAGTATGCCACCCTGATGTTGTTGAAAATCTCTCCTGCGATGATTCTTGCATTAAGTCGAACACTGCAAAGGCTTTTTGCCATCACCCTTTTTCAGCTCCAAAGACTGAATTCATTGTCCGCTGTCAACTACATTGAATTTCTTGTATGGTTTTGCATTCTCCTTGTCACTTGTATCTTGAGGTTTTCCTTTCTTCTTAGCCCACTTCACTTTATTCTTCTCATTACCTTTCCAATCCTACTTAGACTTCACCTTGCGCTTTGATTTCCCATAAAAGTGCTTCAACTTTTTGATGGCTTCTTCTAACAATCTAGGTTCATCAAACTCATTTTTTTCTTTGAATGATACTGACAACCTATTGATCAATATTTGAATCTTAGCTTTCCCTTCCTTAAGGTAAGGCACATATTTGAACAACTCCAAGAATCTACTAGTATACTCATCATTGGTCATAGAACCCATCTTCAACTCATAAGATTCCTTTTCCCTATCTTCATCGTATCTTTCAGATAGATACTTCTTCCTGAAAAGTCTCTCGAAGTCACTCCAAGTTAGTTCCTCTTCTCGAATGCCTATGACATTATTCACATCTTCCCACCAAATGTATTCTTTTCCTTTAAGGCTAAAAGTAGTTATCACGACATTCATATTTGATGAATAATCATGCAATCTGAAAAACATATTCATCCCAAGAAACCAAGCTTCTGAATCTTGTGACTTTTCATTTATCCTTCAATTGTACGAGGCTTTGCTTTCTTGAACTCCTCTAGCAAGTATTGCTTCTCACTCCTCCTATATGGATGGTGACAATGATGATGCTGTTGTCTCTCCATGATAATGATGCAAGCTAAAAGTGGATGCTCAGACAATCAGTCAAAAGGGTAAAGTGCTTTTGTAGTATAATATAATATTGTAGTCAAGATTTGATATCGTGAAACGTGAGGGTGTAGGTTTGATTGAATAATAAGAACGTGAAATGTGACAGTGTAGGTGTCAAAGAGAAAGAAGAATAGAATAATATTGTAGTGGTCTTTCTTAATGTGAGGGTAGTACCAGGATCCAAATCTCGAAGGTAAAGATGCGTTAGTTGGTAGTGGCCGTCATTGATAATGGTAGTGATAGTAGTTTATAAAGTTGCTCACAAATAAAAACACTTTATTATATATATATTATATATATATATATATATATATATATATATATATATATATAATATATATATAAATATATATATATTATATCTTAATTGAATTAAATTTTGTTTAAAATATATTAATTATTATATACAAATAAATATATCACTTTTTATATATATAAAAAATTATGTAATAAAACTATTAAGTATGAAAAATTATTTCCATTTTATTATAGAGATTTGTAACCTATACATATACTTTATTACAATATCATAAATTAATATCATGATTTACTAATACCACATACTCAAAAAACTATAAATCATATTGGTATAACATATGTTGATATGGTATTTTTTTTTAAATTAACCAGTTTAATTAATATGAAAAAATAAGCATATTAATATTGAAATGATATTTCAAATAATTAAGCATTAACTAAAATTCATTCATTTGGTAGTATCAATGATCGACAACATATTGTATGTAATGGAAGGAGGCAATGGCATAAATCACAAACAAAACCGCATTCCCAAATAGATGCATATGAAGAAGAAAATTTGAAATTACAAAGTGAAGAGGGGTTTTGGAAAAAATAAAAATAAAAAATCTTGGTTTGATGAGAAAGATATTACTAGACAAATATGGATATCATCATAGAAAATGGTTTTAGAAAATTAAAAATAAATGAATAAAATGATTTGATTTTAATGATTGATTATATTAATAGGTCAAGTTCACAATGTGCTAAATTACACCCACTATGTAATGAATTTGGGCTCAATTTTGATTCAAATATAAAGCTTCAAAATGGGTTTCGGGTTAATGAGGTTTTTCTAGATCCAAGTATGATATACTAAAGAGTAATGATTATCTTGTTGTTAGAATAAAGGTAATATTGTTTCCCAATAAGAGTGTATTATGTGGGAATTCAATGAAATGGGAAATTACTAGTCACTCCATTGCTTGATAAGAGGCTAAAGTTTTGCTAGTTTGATGGGAAAATCTCTTTCACATATGTTGATTATGTTTGAATTCGGTGTCTTTAACTCTTTAATATAACATTTTGGTCTTAGTTATGGAAATTACCATAGCCTAAGATAAGTGAAATGTTGTATTCCAAATTTTCATGCTCGTTTGAAAAAGCCCCTTGATTTGTGTTTGTTAGGGTGATAGCTTGGGTGATGGATTTTGTGTTGGCATTCCATACACTGGGGTATTCCATACACCACTTTGCCAATAATTGATTTGTCTTCAACACCAAAATGAAGTAGTTGGTAGTGAGATTCATGTATCTAACCTGTTTGGAATTGAAAAGGAGTGAAAGAAAGATAATATATGATTGGACTGCGAACTTGTGAATATCTCGTGAAAGCATGTTGCTAAATTCTTTCCATATTACTGATGTTAGTAACAAATCTTTTTTTTAGGATTAAATTAAAATGTTGAACAATAATTTGTATCCTCTTTATTAGAAATCTCCATATTCATAACAATTTTGTTTTGTTACTAAATTTTCTTATAAGAAATCATACTAGTTAACTTTTCCTTGAACAACAATAATCAACCTCTACTCATTTTTAATTTTTAATAAATAATAGTTAACTTTTCCTTGAACAACAATAATCCACCTCTACTCCTTTTTAATTTTTAATAAATAATATATTGTGTCAAGTATCTTATTTTTTATTTTATTTTTAATTATTTTTAAATAATAAAAATATTAGGTTAAAAATAAAAAATATTTAAACTAATTAATTATTTTTTTAGAAATTTATTATATTATTTTTATTTAAAAATAAAATATATGAAAATTCGAAGTTAATTGTAAACACATTGATGAAATATTTTTTCATTTTTAAAAATTCAAACCTAATGAATATAAATTTAATTATTAAAATAAATTTATTAATATATAGTTTATATTAATATATTTTATATTTATAATATTATCAACAAATAATAATTTATAATTTTATAATTTTAATAATATTTATAACAAAATCATTTAAATATCAAACTCTAATATTAATCCATTAAACTCAAATTATAATAGTGATTACTTTATAAATTAACATTCCTATTTTATTTAAATAATTTATTTACTTTAGGATCATTTAAATAAATAAATGTTTTTCATACACCCATTATTTTTATTATTTCTTTTATCATTTTAATTTCAATTATAACTCCATCAATTATTTGAATTTATTTAATAAAAACTTTATTTCAATAATATTAAAGTGGAACATAAATAATATCACACATTTTAATTATTTTTTATTTATTTATCTATAAAATTTAATATAAATTAAAAAAAAAAATATTAAAAAAATAAATCACCCACCTCCTTATGAAAAGAGAATACTAAAAACATAACACAATTTGTTATTCCACATAAACAATAAAAAATGAAAAAAATGAGCATTAATAATAACAACACCTAACACATTTTGTTTTTCCACTTAAAGAATAAAAAACCAAAGTCTAAGCATTAATAACAAGGGAGCCACTGTCGTAGTGGTAGTCCCAGCCAGGGTTGAGAACCTGGGCCCACTTGTTTTGTGTTGTTTCAGTGGAACTTTACATAAATATTTAAATATAACAGATTGATTGCTGTTATCAGTCTCACAACACTTTATAGGATCTCTAAAACAATGCAATAACTTGGATGACCAAAATCCAAAAATAAAAGCAAAAAAATTAAAATTGTTTGAAATCCCAAAAGTTAAATCTAACCTTCTTGGAATCTTGTATAATAGCGGCCCCTTGGAAAATCTAACATTATGGGAATCAGACGGATTATGACATGTAACCTGAGTGAAAGAATATTACAATTTTCAGTTGAAAATGAAGTTGAAGAAGCGCATCTACTCCCTTTTGCCACAGTTTGCCTTGATATCCTTTAGTATCCAGCAACAAGGTTTTGATCTGCTCGGCTGTAACATTGCCCCATATTGATTACTCATGACTTATGTAAAACAACAGAGTTAGAGCACACGACGAAGTACATCTAGAACCCTGATTGTGGATAGAAGTAACCCATGCTTCTACAACAAAACATGTGGATGCTCAGTGCCATCCCTTCTCTTGTCCTCACGTCCACCTGAATTTCTAACATGGAGGATTTTAGAAGTGATTCTCTTCCTCAGCGATTACATTCATACCTAAAAGAGATTACAAGCAATCCAAAAACGAGACATGATCACACAAAACCATGAAAATTGTGTACAGAAGGAGATTTAACGGAACATGTGACATTTCTTTGTGATAAACAAAAGAGGATCCATAAATTTTTGGGGAAGACAATCATAGGTAGTTGTATGCCACTTAATACAAAAAGGCTTTATTCTAGATATGGTGTCTAATTGCTCTCATTTTTGTATTTTTCTAATGTATTTTGGTATTTTCTATTAAACTTGCAGATGCCAAGTGCACCGCATCGAGGACTGTACATGTCACATGATGCCATTACAAGCCTTATGTGCCACTTACAGATAGTTATTTTTTGTTTTCACTTGACAGAATCAGTGCGATGGTAGTGTTTGCTTGGCTGTCTTTAATTTTGGACTAAGCAACAAACCTCATTAAGAAATTCAGGGTAGTTTGATTACAAGGACCTCAAGTTGAAGAAGATAAACACGATCTCGATATAGAGATTATTAATACGCTATGGAAACTCCTCCATTTAATCAACAACATCTACCAACGTTGAAACCCTATCCATTTTCTGAACGAAAACCTCAGGGTCACTTACCATTAATAAGCCACATCTCAACCAACATTCAAATATAAAACTCTCGCTGATGACAAATTTATCTGGAAACAAATGGTGAAATTACAGAAAAATAAAGGCAAATATAATGTATTTTACTTATATTTTACTTATACGCTGAAACAACACCGCTTTATAGCTATTTTTTTCCCTTTTCTTTGTTTTTAATTTTTTTTAACCTATATTATCCTAAAAACGAGTCAGTACATTTTAGATGTCTAATGTCAAAGACCTGGGGTGTAAGCTCGGTATCACATATTACAAAACGCTTCACAAGAAAAATATCTGGTATTTGCACCCACATTACAGGCCCAATATATCTCTCAAGCAGTTGAACTATATGAGACCCAACCACTAAAATGTAAAGATCGTGCACAATAAAGTCTAAACTATTTACACAACTTGTCCACCATTAAAGCCATGACAGAGTAAAAAAATAGCGTTAGTCCAACTTTTTATCCACAATTCCCTAGATCGTGACATTGTAAGAAATTAGAGTCAATCAAAATTGTCATGAACCAAATTCCCTAGAGCATGTAACAACCTAACAACTCAGGCAGTCAAAAGTTCCATAAAGTGAGTAATAATAGACAAAATTAATGTGTTTTGTAGATGCATAATTTGGATTATATTTTAGTGAGTATAGATTAGGATTTCTCAACCCCGAACACTAAATTTAGATTATTATTTTTACATCCCATTAGGAGTATTATAGCTGACAACATCGAAGATTAAATTTATATTATTATCTTTAGTTGTGGCGAGTATGGATAATGTAGTGTGCCAGCTATGACCTCATATGCATACGCATGTATTACACTTATATCCCCCTTTTTCATATTAACTATTCGAATTCCGCCGAGTTCCTTATCAGCGATAACCTTTAGCTTGCGAGAACTTCAACAGAGGATCTTGAAAACTGTGGGATTGATTCTAGAAACTAAAGAGGTATTTGTTCGATGAAACCTAACTGTACCCATCAATTCTGGTGCCTGCAATTCTGGTAAAAGAAATGATCATCTCATGGCATTTTGAATTAGCATGTACAATTCAAGAAATGGGTGGTATGTCATGGGAGTTGCTTTTTGTGATTCTTATTCTTGGAAATCTCTAACAATGCATTCACTTGCTCAGATATAATTGAAGATCTGTATAGTCCCCGCACTACATCCATTGATTTCATCACTGAGATGGTTCGGAAACGTGGAAATGAAAACCTCCAGAAATTCCTCAGTTTTATGGTTGAAGTTTTTAGGAGGTAAAAAAATTGTTATTTTCATTGCACTTTCAAAATCTTAGAAATCAAGCCTGCCAACTAACAAACAAAGTAGATTAGAGTTTATATAGCTACTGGAAGTGTGCAAACATGGAAAAGAAAACCTCTAGAAATTCATTTTTTATTGTTGAACTTCAATTAAAGTTTTTAATTTATTGTACCTTTTGTAAGTATTTGCTGCAATATTCTTGGTTCTTGTTTGGTTTTTCCTTTATGATGCAATTGTACTGATGTGTCTTTATTTTTGGTTAGAACATGATGAAATTTGATTAATTGGTTTCCAAATTCTCTAGCATAACTTATGAAGATCATATTTTTATAAGTTAGAAAGATCATCTTTTTGTGTATGTCCCAGTGGTGAAATTCAGACTTTTGCTCTTTGTTTTATTGCTTGGTTGAGCATATTGTCAAGCATATTCAGGAAGCCCGCTTTCTGCACTATGTATTTGACAGAAAATCTTCTTCAACAAGATTGAAGAAACAAAGGGATTATGCGAATTATGCGGATATTTTTTGAAAGTTCGACAATTGAGCTAGGATCAGAAATTCCGTGAGAGATATATCTCCTGATGCGGTCACATACAAAATAGTAGTAAATCGCCACATTTTATGCTGTGGGCCCACAAATTTACCATTTTTCTAACTCTTTGGGCCCACTACCCTACAACTTGTCTCGCATGCGATAGCTCAAGCTGCGAGATGGACAACACAACATAAGGTGTTGTTTGATGGTTATGTACTCATCTCGCATGTGATAGCTCAAACTGCAAGATGGACAACACAACATAAGGTGATGTTTGATGGTTATGGGCTACATTTTATGTAGCATTTGACGAGGATAAGAAGGTGTCCAATGTTTCTGTGCTTTTATTTCAGTGTTTCCAAGTACAATATGTACCAACTGTTAAAGCCAGAACTTGATGTAGTTCATTTTGAGATCATATTCCCTCTCATGTGTTTCAATGAAAATGATGAGAATCTTTGGTGTGAATATCCTCATGAATACGTTAGGAAAGGTTATGGTAAGTGGCCATCATTTATATTTTTTAGAAATGAGAATATTACTCAACTGCTGTGTAGAAGAAATGATCATCTCATGGCATTTTGAATTAGCATGTAAAATTCAAGAAATGGGTTGTATGTCATGGGAGTCCTTTTCTGTGATTCTTATTATTGGAAATCTCTAACAATGCATTCACTTGCTCAGATATAATTGAAGAATTGTATAGTCCCTACACTGCATCCATTGATTTCATCACTGAGCTGGTTCAGCAATGTGGAAAAGAAAACCTCCAGAAATTCCCTACTTTTATTGTTGAAGTTTTTAGGAGGTAAAAAAATTGTTATTTTCATTGCACTTTCAAGATCTTAGAAATCAAGCCTGCCAACTAAAAAATGAAGTTGATTAGAGTGTATATAGCAACTGGAAGTGTGCAAATGTGGAAAAGAAAACCTCTAGAAATTCCTCTTTTATTGTTGAAGTTTTTAGGAGGTAAAAATTTGTTATTTTCTTTGCATTTAAAAATGTAGAAATAAAGCCTACCAACTAGCAAATGAAAGTATACTAGAGTTTTTAATAGCTACTGGAAGTGTCTACTAGCAAATCCTTTTTTTTTTCAGGTATGATGAGGCAGCTCCAGGCTACAAACTCTATAGGCAGAAAGATGGCGCGCTTTTGGTAGTCGGGGCTTTATGTGATAAGCTGAAGCAGACAGAACCATATAAATCTCAACTTGAGAGCAAATGTTTGTATCTTCTAGTTGACCCAATTTAAGTATCTTGCAATTAATGCATATTGGAATCTCTTGGTTGGTCTTTAATTTTGTAAACTGAAACTTGATTTTTTTTCAAAATTTGAGAACTTGAAACATTTCAAATCTATTTTGACTATGTCGAACTTAGAAATGTTTGTTTTTTTGGTAAGTTTTCTAATTCATTATTAGAAGTTCATACAGGTACACAATACACAATACAATTCATTTCATTAACAACAAGGTTATAGATTAACGAATATAAAGTTGTTGTCAGTGTTTTTTCATAATTTTATTTTGTTTACCTTGTCTTCTGTGGTGCAGGCGCAGATGAAAGGAGTCTCCATTTCTGCCACTCCTCCATTGCTGCCACTCCTCCAT
>APFE031527911.1:3726-59189 GCA_000404065.3 Pinus taeda
TATAAGAAGGTAAAAAGATATTACTAAAAGTTACTTTGAATTTTAAATTGTGCCAACATTGTTTTAGTAATAATGGTAACTTAACATATACATGATATTTACTATATCGGATTATGGGTTAATAATAGTTACACACACATCATTGTTTTCATAAAATAAAGTTAACAAACTTATCTTTTTAATATAAACCATAAAAATATTAAAATAGATAACTTAAGGAATCCAAGATTAACATGTGAAATATTTTCTTTTTCAATTTTATATAAATTTGTTTTATTAAAGTTTATCATGATAATTTTTACACAAAAAATGGTGAATATCTATATAAAAATTAGTGAACTAAGTGACTTTTTAATTCCTCATTTCGAAAAAATTTAATCTAGTTAAAGTTCTAAATAATGGTATATATTGGACACATTACCAAAAATTTCATTTGTCATTAAATAGCTTTATACTTAATATACATCTTGCATATTAATCTATTATTCATAAAGCGAGCCTCAATCAACTTCTTTATTAACATAAGTGTACAACTAATAAATAAAAATAAATTATGCTACTACTCACATTCAACATTTAATTTGATCCTAACTTTATTTTTCTCCTCAACTCTAAAATAGTGCAAACTTTCTACAATAGTATGTAATTATGATGGTGATAATGATGATTATCATCCACTAAGACCAACTATGGTAAATAAGGATATAAAAAGATATTATTAAAAGTTATTTCGAATTTTATTGCTACGCTGAAAAAGCATTAAAATAAGTGTTTCAATATCATCATAATTTTGTTTAGTTAAACAATCAAAAATGTTGGTAGTGTCACAAATATTTTGAAATTTAATTCTAATACGAGTATAAACTTGATGATCTTTGAGGGTTTTTTAATCTTCAACCATAATATAATTAGTGTTGCAAAGGTGATAGACTTTTAAATTGTGCCAACACTGCATTAGTAATAATCATGACTTAACACATAGTACATGATATTTACTATATCATATTATAATTAGATGGATTAATAATAGTAACATATGCATCATTATTTTCATAAAATAACCTTAACAAACTTATTTTTTACTATAAACCATAAAAAATATTAAAATAGATAATGTAAGGAATCCAAGATTAAAATGTGAAAGATTTTTTTTAGCAATTTTATATAAATTTGTTTTATAAAGTTTATCATGCTAATTTTTACACAAAAATGGTGAATATCTACATTAAAATTAGTGAATTAAGTGACTTTCTAATTCCTCATTTTGAAAAAACTTAATCTAGTTGAAGTTCTAAATTCTAGATCCACTGAATACTTCCATATTTAATGAAATATGTGTTAAATAGTTTATTTCAGCAAAAGTAGACTAGTCATTTCTCTTCTTTCAAGTTCTACATTTCCTTGCTTTCCTCTTCAATTCTGCAAATTTCATTTCAGCAAGTTCATTTAAGCTAGTTGCAATTTGTTTTGTTCAATCAATTTCAGTTTCTGCAGGTATTATCAGTGTGTGGAAAAAGAAACAAAAGCCAACCAAAAAAGATTTCCTTTCATGCCTTGTAGGAATAGAGATAACTAAAGAATTTTTTTTCCCAACACCCCCATTGCTTCACACAACCAACCTTCTCTCTTCTTCGATGGCTGTGATAAAAGAGAACCCTTAGGTGAATAGTGAGACATATGTGAAGAACCTATAGGGGAAGAAGAAGAAGAAAACATTCCTTTGGAGCCAATGGCTGAACACAAAAATGCTAGGGGGAGTGAAGAGAGAATAGAGGGTACATTTCCCATTCAAGAGACCAATGGGGACACCAAAATGAAAATATAAGCCCTTCCACCCTACCTCATTTCCATGGTCTAACTACAGAAGATCCTGACACCTTTTTGTTCGAGTTTTCTGTTATCTGTTGAACCTATGACTATGCAAAAGATGAGAAAAAGTTGAAAATGTTCCCTTTTGCTCTCAAGGATGCAACACTACGTTGGTTCACAGGATTACCTGGCAATAGCATCACAAAATAGGCTTAGATGCAGCAAGCCTTTAACAACAATTATCGAGACTATTGTAGGTCAAAAGATATTAAAGAAGAAATTTTCCAAATGACTATAGGAAGTGATGAGTCCCTAGAAGACTATGAAGAGAGGTTCTAGCTCAATTACAAAAGGGTTGGGTGTACACTTGACCCTTAGTCTTTGAAGTTGGTCCTGCTCAGGGGAATTTGGGAAGATCTTTTAGACACCCTCCATCTACTAGCCGGGGGAGACATCTGCCAACTGTCCTATGAGGACATAAAGACTATTTTTATAAACCATTCTAGAGCAGCCAGAAAGAAAGATAGGGGGAGTCAACCCATAGCCAGTACCTCTTCCTCTAACTCATCCATTAAAGGAGAAATTGGAAACATGCTGGAATACTTCAAGAGTGAGATGCTATAGACTCTTGCCATGCAAATGGATACCTTACATATCAAAAGGAAACAAGAAAAAGCAGAGAGAGCTTTGGCCATTTTTTTCCCTAGATGCACTAGGAGGCATCCTAGGAATGAATGTCCATTGAAATATATAAAGGTTTGTTCAGTCTGTGAAGAAAATCATTCTACAGATAAGTGCCCTTCCTTACTTGGACTTAAATTTGTATATCAAGGGGCTGAGGGAGTCATTAAATAGCTTTATTACATAAACCAAAGGAGGCCACATGGACCTAGACCATACTAGCAGGGGATGCAAAGGACATCTCAGGCATACTACAAACCCAACCAAGTCACTACCATACCTTCTTGGGGCCCCCTACTCATCCTTCCTAGTCCACGCCTCCTCCTTGGTCCTTCACATCTCAATATTAAGCCCAACCAGCCACCCATTCATTTCATTCCTATACTCAGCCAAAACCTTAGTGAAATGCACCTCATCAGGGGTGGAGGCCCCAATACAACTCTCTTCTCACTCTTTTGCCTCCACCACCTGGCCAACCACAACCGTTACCTCCTGCTCCACCAAAGCAACCCCAAATGCCTACCCAACCAAATCCAAACCCGAACAACAGACAGGCTCAACAAGTGTATAATGGGGAACCATCATGCCCAACTTATGCTGTGGAGATTGAGGGAGATAAAGAAGAAAGTGAACCTAAAGCAATTCCACCATTTCTTGAGAGACTATTTGTGACAGTCCAGCCTACCCCAGAAGAAACTGAACTCCTAGGAGAATTGAAACATTTATGTATGAAGATACCACTTCTCCAAGCCATAAAAGATGTACCTATATACAATAGGTTGATCAAACTGAAGTTCTTTAGGCATCCAAGAAGGCACAAGAGAGATGCCCCAACCATCAATGTCATAGGGCAACTGTTCGACCTGATATTGGGGCAGGTAATTTGTCCAAAATATCTAGACCTTGGAAACCTAGTAGTTGATGTCCACATCAATGGCACCATGATCCCACACACCTTGATTGATATGGGAGCTGCCATTAATGTGATGACAAAGGATGCAATGCTCAAACTCAACCTCCAAGGCTCCTTGAGGAAGACCACGACCGTGCTACAGCTAGTAGACCGCTCCACTGTGACCCCTGAGGGGATTATGGAAGATGTGACGGTCTCCATTGATTCTTGGGAGTACCTTGCCGATTTATTAGATCTCTAGCCAAAGGTAAAGCTCACTGGGTATCTTCTCATTTTGGGAAGACCCTGGTTGGTTACCACCAATGCCTACATCAGCTGTCGAGTTGGGAACATGACCATAAAGAATGGGCACATGTCCAAACAGTTAATCCTATATCCTCCTGCCAAACCCTTGCTAGAACATGATCTACCTCTCTGGTTGGAGGAGGAATATGAGGGTGAAGTCTATTCTACACCGCTTTGTGTATTAGAAATCACCATGGGGGAAAACGGCAAGATGAGGATGATATGATTGAAAATATAATTCAAAATCCACCTCCCAGTGTATCGTCATTATAGAAAATAGTAAGAGAAACCCAAAACAACCCCTCAACTGATCTCTATGCGTCTGAATCAACTCCTCTCCATGTTAAGAATATAGAGTTTGGCCCAGAAAGAACCTTGAAAATCAATCCATGCCTATCCACTTCCCAGGAGAAGGTACTATGTAGCCTGTTGAGAAAACACCTAGATGCCTTTGCCTAGAGTTATAAGAAGAAGAAGGGAGTGCACCCTTCAGTATGTACTCGTCATATATACATCAGGGAGGATTGCAAGCCAGTTAGGTAACCTCAAAGGAGGATGAATCCAACACTTAAATATATTGTTAAGGAAGAACTGCAGAAATTGCTTGATATAGGATTCATCTATGCCATCTTTGACAGTGAACGGGTCTCTCCTTTGGTGCTAGTGCCAAAGAAAAATGGTAAGTGGAGAATCTATGTCAACTATTGGGAATTGAACAAAGCCACTAAAAAGGACCATTTTCCTTTAACTTTCATAGATCAAGTGTTAGACGGTCTGGCAGGGAAATTTTGTTTCTCTTTCCTAGATGGGTTTAGCGGGTACAATCAGATTCAAATCAGCCCAAAAGACCAAGATAAGACCACTTTCACTTTTCCTTGGGGTACCTTTGCATACCAGGTCCTTTCTTTTGGCTTGTGCAATGCTCCAGCCACTTTCCAAAGAGTGGTATTGAGTATATTTTCTGAATTGGTTCTTGATGCAGTATAAATATACATGGATGATTTTACTCCATATGGCTCTGACTTCCAGGAAGCTTTGTCTAACTTAGGAAAAGTTTTGGATAAGTGTATTGAGATGAACCTGTCCCTCAGTCTGGAAAAATGTGAATTCTTGATGACTGAAGGGACCGTGCTAGGTCATGCAATATCTCAACAAGGACTGCAGGTGGACCCCAACAAAATTTCCATCATCCAAGGGGTCCCACCTCCTCAAAAGGTGAGAGATGTTAAAAGTTTCCTATACTTAGTTGGGTATTACAGGAGATTCATTAAATATTTCAGCAAGCTAGCCTTTCCTTTGTTTGGCCTCTTAGGCAAAGATGTCGAGTTCATATGGTCGAAAAACTGTCAAGAAGCCCTAGATACCTTGAAGAGCAAGCTTGTGACTGTCCCAATTCTGAGATGCCCAAACTTTCCACATTCACACAGATGTCTTGAACGAAGCAATAGGAGCAACCTTAGGACAAATTGATGAAAAGTTACCTTATGCCATATACTTTATAAGCAAAAACTTGTCAAAGGCAGAGTTAAACTATACAGTGATCGAGAAGGAACTCCCAGATGTCATGCATTCCCTAAACATTTTTAGACATTATATCACAGGCTATAAAACCTTTGTGCACACTGATCATGCTGCAATTAGATGTTTAATGAACAAACCAGATGTAAATGCTCGCATTATTAGATGGTTTCTTTTACTGCAGCAGTTTGATTTGATCGTTATTGATAAGCCTGGTAAAGAAAAAGTTATTGCTGACTTTTTGTCTAGAGTAAATTTGCCTGCAGGTGAAGAAAGAATGGTGGATGACCAAATGCCATATGAACACATGTTTGCTATCTCAGTACCCTCCCCACGGTTTGTTGATATAGCAAACTACTTGGTTTCGGCATAGTTCCCACCACACCTGTCCTCAAAAGAGAAGAGCAAGATAGTAAGGAAAAGTGCCCCTTTCACCTAGATTAGGGGCAATCTCTTCAAACTTGGCCTAGATCAGATCTTGACAAGATGTGTCAGGGAGGAGGAAGTCTTTGATATCCTCCTGACTTGTCATTATGGGCCTTGTGGAGGTCATTTTGTAGCAAAAAGAACTGCCTTCAAAATATTGCAAGCAGGCTACTACTGGCCCACTCTTCATCAGTATGTGAGGAGATATACCAACCAATGTGATCGGTGTCAGAGGATGGGGAAACCTAATCCAAAGGATGAGATGCCTATGCAACCTCAAGTGACCTTTGAGCCATTTGAGAAATGGGGCATGGACTTTGTGGGTCCTATCAACCCTCCTTTAAAGCAAAAAAAATACATCATTGTGTGCACTGATTAGCTGACAAAGTGGGCAAAGACAAAAGCAATCAGAGCAGTGACAAAGGAAAAAGTAGCTAAGTTTTTGAGAGAGAACATATTCTACAAGTTATGATATCCAAGAGAGTTGGCCACAAATCAAGGTAGTCAGTTCACTTCCAATTTGATTGAAGACCTACTTACACATCATAGAATCAAGCACAGGACTTCGACCCCTTACCATCGACAAGTTAATGGGTAGGTGGAGGTCACTAATAGAGCATTGGAAGGGATCCTAACAAAGGTATTGAGCAGAAGTAGAAAATACTGGGAAAACAGATTAGTTGAGGCCACTTAGGCCTACAACACAACATGGAAGACCACCACAGGGTTCACACCCTATGAGCTGGTCTATGGGAAGAAAGATTTGCTGTCAATATAATTTGAATTCAATACCCTAAGGATGGTATCTCAACTAGACCTAGACCTCAGCCATGCAAATAAAGAAATATTACTTCAGCTCAATGGATTAGATGAACATAGATTGCAGGCCCTTCTCCATACAGAGGTAGTTCAGCTTCAAAGAAAGATATGGCATGACAAAAATATCAAGGAGAAGCAATTCCAAGAGGGAGATTGGGAACTACTCTATGATTCAAGATACAAATATTTCAAAGGAAAGCTAAGGACAAGATGGCTGGGACCCTAAACTATGGAGAAATGCAATGACAATGCTTCAGTTCTGATCATAACCACTAATGATGAAGCCATCCCCATGCTTGTCTATGGACACTGGTTGAAAGTCTACAAGAAACCCCTCTCCAAGCGAGATTTCATTGAAGATTTGAATAAGACAGTGATGGTAGCGGAGCATGTCTTAGACTCCACTTCACCCACTCACTGAAGAAAAAAAAATAAAGAAATAAAAAAAATAAGGACTCAAGTGAAAACCTCCATGAGGCGCTTGAGTCCCATCATTGGGTTGAAAACCTCTTCTGAGGCGGCCCAGCGATGTCAAAAAAAAGAGAGAGAAAAAATAAGATCCCTCGGTGAAAACCTCCTGTTTGGTCAATTTAGTGTGTCCTAAATTGCTACATTAATTGTCAATCCGGGATTTGTAAGATGACGAAGTGTGGCACACTATATGTGCAAGATAACCTATTTCTTACTTTTGTCGTTTTTGATTTCTATGTTGTTTTGGGGATTTTTATCTTTGTTTATGGAATTCCTATTCCTAAATTTCTAGAAGGCAAGTATGGATATAAGTTTTAAGGCAATTATGTTCTTTATAAGGGTTCCCAAAACTTAACATTTCAAAAGGTCTTAGAACATACTAGTGAAAAATAACACTTGAATCAAGAATGAAAAGATGTTGCTAATTAAAACAAGTAATTAATGAACTACTAATTATGAGACTATCATCTCTACTGCTGTCTAAATCCAGAAAATTGGTTTAAGCTATTGCACTCAAGGAAATCAAAGATTACAAAGAAAGTAAAACTAAAATCAAATTACATCATCCATATTTCGATCCCTCGCTAGTTAGTCTCGCTATGGCTTTCAGAGGTAACCGTCAATAAATGAGAAATCCAATTATCTATTGCAGAAAAGTAAACTAAAATCAAATCACAACATTCATATTTCAATCCCTCGCCAGTTAGTCTTGCTATGTCTTTCGGAGATAACTGCCAATGAAATGAGCAATCCAATTATCTAATTGCAGAAAAGTAAACTAAAATCAAATCAAAACATTCATATTTCAATCCCTTGCTAGTTAGTCTCGCTATGGCTTTCGGAGGTAACTGTCAATGAAATGAGCAAGTTGATTTCTAACTAACTTAACAAAGCAAATTGACAAAACTGAACTCAACAGAACATAACTGGAATTAAAAGAAACTAAGAAAAGCAAAATCAGCAGAGGATCAATTCCATATCACTAGTTATTATGAAAATTTTATAGAAATGCCCGGGCTGCTTACTCTATCCTGAAACATGCACACACTGATCAACGTTATGAAAAGCTTGTAAAATTATGAACAACAATGAAGTGCTAGAAATATACACACAAATGAATAACCATAAAACATATGTAGTGAGGATAAAGAAACGATGCATAAAGACGATACAGCAACAATGGAAATGAAACCTGAGTGTGCAGGGGCCCTCTGCACAACCTCGGCCAACATGCTATCAATCCAAAATCACGTTTACGTAAGCATGTAGAACATAGTCTTCTTATATATATCTCAAAACACAGTTACAAAAATAAACTAATGTCACAACACAATGAGTTCTTAACAACAAAAATTACATTCAGAAAGCTAACTACTATGCGTATCAGAACGCGTTATTTATAACAAAGGTTACAGAACTGTTTTTCCTGGAAAAATACGTGAACAGAGGACACGTGAAAAACAACGTCCATGGATTTAGCATCATGGTCACCGAAATTACGCAATCTTATTGAAAGCGGCTGTTGGATCCACATCATGGTAAGCCTATAGGTGTCAGCGTGCTTCTAGAGATCTAGAAACGGCCACGAAAATCTTTCACGTATTTGAAAATGGAGTCCTGTTGCCGTAGGACTTTCCTGTTTGACCACCGCTTGACCACTGTTGACCATGGCCTTCTTTGATGAATCCAGCTGGACCAATCAGACCTGACCCATGTCTAGGTTATTTCCAACTTGCCCATATGGCTTGCTTTACCTTGTGACACCTGCAACCTGTAGTTTAACAAAAACGGCTATGGAAAGTTGAACCAGCTGCGGAAAGTGACAAGATTCTGCAGCTCATAAGCAAAAATCTAATTCAAACAACAACACAAGGACATAGTAAAAAAACCACTTTAAATTCTCTTTTATGACTAATATGCAATGATGTTGATAGCTTAGGAGGTCTAGGTGAATGGAAAGAAGCTAGAAAAATGTGTAGGAAAGATGCAAGTTCGGGGCTTAAGATACCCCCACTGCGAAGGTGTTGCATGTCCCATGCAACCAAAATTTTGACTACCCCCCTTTTAAATCATATACTCTGAAACTTCTGCCAGTACATCCATCCCTCTTCTTTCCTTTCTTGGTGCTACTAACATCCTGATCTTCTTCATCAAGCATCTGAATTTGAGATTGTTCAGTGCTCTACTTATCTTCCTGCACTTTTTCTTCAATTTCCTATTCTTTTTTTGCCATAGTCCAAGATGTAGAATAGTATTGTCATGAATGATATTATCCATTCTACTTTGTTCCTTTAATGCTTCATTTTCATGTTTAATGTGTTTATTTAGGACCTCTAGTTCAAAAATTTCTTGTTTCAATGACTGGATTTGAGTGTCCTGTGCTGGATGAGGCTGGATGGATGAAGTGCTTGGACCTGTGGCTCTCTTTTCCAAGGATTCTATATAATCATACATCTCTTGCTGATTCGGGTCTATCTCGGGTGAAGTTTTCCTTGGGCTAACCCCAAAGTCCTGTTGAGGAGGACTGATTTCAAAGTCTGGCCGAGAAGGACTTATGTCAACATCCGGAGGACTGGTTTCAATATTTGGCTGAGAATGAGGTGGACTACGGCCAACTGGAGGTTGTTCTGGTGTTCCCCCTCCTAAGTCAATAAAATGGGGCCCTTTTTTTGTTCTTTTCTCCACTTTCCTCTAAGCCTAATGCTTCTCCTTAAATGATGTGGGCTAGTGCCCTCTTCCTCCATACTCTGTTTTTATTTTTCTTTTTTCTTGGCTGTAGTTGATTGTCCTTGAAGGTGAGTTAGCCTTTCAGATAGTGTTTGGTGGTCCTCTTCTAAGGAAGGTTCTGGTGATTGGTAGACATCCTCTATGTTTCTTTTCCCTTTCAATTTCCTTTGCTTTTTATCCTTGGTTTTCTCCTCCCATTTTTTCAGGAAGCTTATCGTCTTGATTAATTTCTTTAGGAGTGTCTTGAATTCTCACATTAGTTTCCTTTTTCCTACTCTTTCTTGCTATATTGCTCTTAGGAATTTCAGGTGGATCTTGAAAATAATTTCTGACCAAAAACCGTTCCCAAGTATCCCTCTTTTTCTTCAATTGGTCTTCAATTAAAATTTTCACCAGCCTGTGATGATACAAGTGGGGTTCTATGTCCTCTATATTATTTTGGACGATTGTGCACATCTTTTTCAATCTTAGTAATAAAAGGTAAGGAAGATTTAGGGTTTGATTCTCTAAAAAGTTCATCAACAGTCAGGTATGATACATATACATTGCTACAAAATAGCCTTCACACGTAATGAACTTTTGAATAATCAACAATAAACTGGCCCACTTCTCTTCTAAAGCATGGATAGGAATTCCTCGTTTAAATATAGTTACATCCATACCTGGATTGCGTAGAATAACCTTCCAAGCATTCTCGTCAAATCTCTTGTTCTTGAACCAACGTTCACCTTCTTGAGGGAGTTCTGTAGCAGCTGCTGTGGATGCCTCAGTAACTGTAAACTTGAGGTCCCCAATTTCCACCTCTAGGTCGTTAAAATACCTTGAAAAAGCTTTTGTGATCTCCTTATTGTAGCCTCTGAACTTTTGAATAAACCATAGCCATTGTGCCTTTTTCAATATGTTCTTTACTTGCGGGTATCCCTCCATAAACGTGGGCCCTTCCGGTTCTACCCTCAACAATAGACCCATTCTTTCCTTTTGTTCTAACAATTTGTCTACGTGAGAAGGGTTTAGAAGAGGTGAGACGGCTGGATTAGTGGAAGTGAATAGGGTTTATGGAGAAAACTAGTGACTGTAAGTAGAAAACAGAGGACAGGCAGCGGAAGTGAATTCTTAGAATGGAGCGGAGACTTATGTGAATGAGGTGGTAATGTAGCTGTGGCTTCAATAAAATAGTAGGGGAGTGAAGTGAACCCGACAAATTTTTTAAAATGGATGGCTGTGGAGTAGACATAACCACATTCATGAAATCGCTGCAGAATTTATGCGGCGGAGGGGAGCCGTAATCAAATCGGCCACGTCCCATAATTACAGGTGGAGTGTAGAGATGCAGCCAAACACGAGTTAAATCCGAGGATTAATCATGAGGCCATTGGAAAAATAAATGCATGGTTTGTGGATGAATGTCGTGGAATGGTTATGGAGGCTATCACGCCAATCATTACATATAGTGGAGCTTGTGATTTAATAACTATGCAAAAATGTGTTTTGAATGCCATTTGAAATAAATTTCTACTCATACCTTGGAATTTTTGGCACTTGTTGTCCATAACCTTTGATCAGCTGCCTTTTGTTGATGCCTTTAGGTGCCCCATGTCTTCATAATATGTCCTCGGTCATACCTGCATTTGTTTTTTTTTATATTATTTTTTCCTATTATCTAACTGCCAATGTTGAATGATAGGGTGCTAGCTGCGGAATCAGTTTGCAGCTGCGGAAATTGGATCCAGCTGCAGAAACTGACTCAACGATCTTATAACTGAATGAGATGGATGAATCATGATTGAATGAATGAAAATGGTCATAAAAAATTTTATTGGTGGAATGAAATGAGATGAATGAAATGGAGTGGAATGAAAATGAAGTGGAGTGGAATGAAAATGAAGTGAGGAGGAATGAAAATGAGAAAGAGAGAGATTTTTTTTTTTTTGGAAAATATAGGGCGTCAGGAGTTCCTGATTTTCGCCCTGTTTTTTCTGTATAGACTGCCATCAGTGATGTGTTTCAGGCTTATAAAATTTTTTTTTTTTTTTTTTTGTAGAACAGAAAAGAACAAAAGCTAGGTTGGTGGAGAAGAAGGATTCTTCTTCACTAGCCTTATTGCAGAATTATCTTGAAAGATTTTGACAAATTCCTCTTTTGAGAGTGGCTTATGATAGATCTTTAATCTGTGGCAATTCACAATAAGAGGATTTTGATGTTCATTAATGGTTTTGATCCGTACCACTCCATTGCTAAAGACTTTGTCAATCTCATATGGCTCAAGCCAATGAGTCTGAAATTTTCCTTTGAAGTCTTTAAACTTGGAATCAAATAGCAATGCCCAATCTCCTTCTTGAAACTTTTTTTCTTTGATGTATTTTTCATGCCACTTAGCTCTTTGATATTGAACTAGATCAATTCTTAGGATTGCTTCTTGTCTAATCTCATCTAGCTCATTGAACTACTCCATTCTATGCTTTTGGGCTTCTGATAGATCCATCCCCAACTAAATTGCCATCTTGAAGGTTTTGACTTGGAACTCAATAGGGAGCAGGACTTCTTTCCCAGAAACAAGTTCATAGGGAGAATGTCCTGTTGTATTTCTCCATGTAGTTCTGTAGGCCCACAAGGCTTCAAGAAGCCTTTCTTCCCAATCTCTTCTGTGTAGGTGAACAGTTTTGGTGATGATACTTTCAATAACTTTGTTTGTAGACTCCACTTGACCATTTGCTTGTGGATGGTAAGGAGTAGATCTTCTGTGCTTGATTTTTTATTCTTCCATCAACTTCTCTACCAAGTTGGATGTGAATTGACTTCCTTGATTTGTCAAAATTTTTCTTGGAATACCAAAGTGAATAAAAATATCCTCATAAAGAAAAGTAATAACTGAATTTTTAGTAGCAGAAAATAATTCTTTGGCTTCTACCCATTTAGTGACATAATCAATACATACCAATATATACTTCTTTTGCTTAGATGGCGGATTAATAGGTCCAATGAAATCTAAAGCCCATTTTTCAAAGGGTTTGATGAGTACCTATGGTTGCAATGGAATTTCATTTGAAAGGGTAGGCTTCCCTACTCTTTGGCAGCTGTCACACCTTTGGACATATTGTTTTGCATCTTTGAAGAGGGAAGGCCAATGATATCCTAAGGAGAGGATTTTATAGACTATCCTTTTGTCAGCAAAGTGTCCGCCGCATGGTTCATCATGACATGCCTTGAGGATATCAGGCATTTCATCTTCCCTAACACATCTTCTGATCACAAGATCTGGCCCTGTTTTAAACAATTCGTTAGAAATCCATGAATATTTTGAACTCTCCTGAATAATCTTTCTTCTTTCACTAGGAAATAGATGTGGAGGTAGTTTCCCGGTAACCAAATAGTTAGCAATATCTGCATACCAAGGGGTCTTAGTAGTTACTGGAAATAAACATTCATCAGGAAGCGTATCCTCTACAGGAGAATCTTCTTTAGTATTCTGAATCCTAGACAAGAAATCAGCTACTGTATTTTGTTTCCTTGGTCTATCCAACCCAGTAATATTGAATTCTTGTAAAAGTAGGAGCCATCTTATAACTCTGCCATTAGTAATAGGTTTAGCAGAATGATCAGTATGAATAAAAGTTTCATAGCTTATTATATAATGTCTGAACTTATTGATTGCATGAACAACAACTAAGAACTCTTTTTCAGTTACAGTGTAGTTCAACTTAGTGGGAGTCAAATTTTTACTGGTATAGTAAATGGTATAAGGGACTAAATCTTTTTGACCCAACATAGCTCCTAGAGTTGTATCTGAAGCATCTGTAGAAATATGGAAAGGGAGCTTCCAATTTGGTCCTCTCAAGATAGGCACTTCAGATATTCTTGTTTTCAAAGTTTCAAATGCTGATTGACAATCAAGATCCCATTTGAATTCATAGTCTTTTGTAAGCAGTTTGAAGAGTGGAGAAGCTATTTTAGTGAAGTTTTCTATAAATATTTTATAGTATCCAGCAAATCCTAGAAAACTTCTAACATCTCTTTGACAATTTGGAATAGGAAATTTGGAGATGACTTCAACTTTTGATCTATCAACTTTAATCCCATCCCTTGAAATGTGATGTCCGAAAACAATACCTTCAGTAAACATCATAAAGCATTTTTCATGGCTTAATGAAAGGTTTATTTCTTTACATCTTACAAGGACTGTTTCCAAATCTGCTAATGCTTCTTCAAACGAGTCACCATAAACTGTAAAGTCATCCATATAAACCTCTACACAATCATGGATTAGATCAGAAAAAATTCCTAGTACTGCTCTTTGGAATGTTGCGGGTGCATTACATAACCCAAAAGGAAGCACTCTATAGGAAAAAGTTCCCCATGGAAAAGTAAATGTGGTCTTATCTTGATCCTCAAGTGCTACTTGAATTTGATTATAACCACTAAAACCATCCAGAAATGAAAAGTACTTTTTGCCTGCTAATGTATCTAATACTTGATCAATAAAAGGCAAAGGAAAGTGATCCTTCAAAGTTGCTTTATTCAATTCCTGTTATCAATGCATACCCTCCATTTACCAGTCTTTTTAGGTACTATAACCAAAGGAGAAACCCATCGGCTATCTGAAATTGGATAAATGAAGTTTACATTGAGTAGTTTTTGGAGTTGTTCTTTCACTATCTCCCTAAGATTTGGATTCATCCTTCTCTGAGGTTGTCTGATTGGTCTACTGTTTTCCTCAATATAGATATGATGGATGCAAGTCTTAGGATCAATACCTTTCATATCTGTATACTCCCATGCAAATGTAGTAGAATGTTTTTGCAAGATTTTGGTTAGTTCATCCTGTTGTGAATTTTCCAAATTTTTGTTGATATTCAATGTTTTCCCTGGAAAAATATCAATGGTAGAACTACCGAACTCTTCCATAGAGTAAAGAGACATTGGTCTTGATGATAAATATTCAATGTCAGAATCCAACTGAAATTGTGTGGGGTCATATTCTAAAGATGTCTCAAAATTTTCCAATGTGTTCAGAATTTGACTATCTTCACTAATTTCAGAAATGGTAAAGACAAGTTGTATAGTGTCCTCATCATCGACCCATTAATTGTCTCCTACTTCTGTGATTGCTTTTGTTGGAGGATACAAATTGAATTTCTTTGTTGAATTACCATTAGAAATGTACATATCCCCAGATCTACAACTAATGAATGCATCAGCTGTGGCTAGCCAATGTCTTCCTAAGATAAGTGGGTGCCCTCCTAGATTACTCTTGGGAGTCAAGATCATGAAATCTACTGGATATTCCCAAGAATCTAAGGAGACTGAAATATCTTCTAATACACCGTCTGGTTTGATTATTGATCTATCTGCAAGTTGCAGTAAAGTAGGTGTAAAGAGGAGATTAGGAAGTTTAAGTTGTTCCATAGTCTGTCTACTCATAATGTCGATATCAACCCCTAAGTCAATCAATGTGTTTGGAATTTCTATCCCATTTATATGTGTATTGACAATTGGACTACCTGGATTTGCATGGTAATTTTTCCCATCATGATACCTGCAATTTTTCCTACCAGGTGGATTCTTCTTGTATCTCTGGTTTTCCTTCCTGGTCTTTTGAGACTCAACTCCTTTATTGTTTTTGCTAAAATAGGAATTTCTCTAATGGCTTGTAGCAAGGGAATCTTGATACAGACATTCTTTAATTCATCTAGAAAATCATAGTTAGGCAACAAGATTTTTTTTCCACCCCTTTATCAATTTGTAATCTTTCACGGAAAGGAGGTGTGGATGAAGATGCAGGTTGCTCAACTATAGGAGTTGTGGGGGTTAACTTTTCTTTCTCTTTTTGAATGTGTGACTTTTGAAGAGATGCTTCCTCAGAATATTTATTGACTTTAAGAGATTCCTCCTTAGAGGTATCTTGCTCTTGGACATCTATAGAAGGTTTCTCTAAAACTCTACTAGACCTGAGTTGTACATCATTGAGAGGAACAATCATATCGGTAGGAAATTGTTGTCCTTCTATCATGTAAGTATTATGAGGATTTTTATTGTTAGGATTTGGCAATGGCTGAGAGGGAAGTTGATTTGTCTTTTGTTGGAATGGAAGCATGAGTTGAGGATTTGAATTTTGTTGAGAAGGTTGTTGTTGTGGAAATGGCAATGAAAGTTGTGGATTTTGATTTGGAAGCTGGGGAGTTTATTGATTTTGAAAAGATGGAGGATATTGATAAAATTGAGCAAATCTCCCATAAGGATTTTGCATCCCTTGTGCCCATGATTGATATGGATTTTGAGGTTAGGGAAAAGGTTGTTGCCAAGGATTCCAATTTTTGGGGGTTGAAAATTCATAGGGTTGTTAAACCCTTGATTTTGTTGCCCCTGCCAAGGTCTTCTTGCAACAAAACAGAGAGATTCTACTGAATTTGGATCTTCTTGAAAGACGGCTTTGAGCCCAGGAATTGAAGGACAATCCTTCGTCTCATGATTCTCTGAGAAAATCATACATGTTTCTACAACTTTTGCATCCAAGGGGCATTCCCTTAGAGCATGTTTCTTCCTACATTTCAGACAAAAGATGGCTAAAGCATCGGTTTCTGCTTTCTGCTTGTTTTGAATTTTAAGGGTGTCTAGCTGTTCACAAAGACTCCCTAAGATATTAGTTTTGAATTCATCAAGCATATTGCCAATATCTACCCTACTTACTGATCCAGTTGCAGATTTGTTTGCCCTGATAAGAGAAGGATCTCTAGGCCCTTTTCCCGTTTTAGATTTTTCTCTCAAGAGATGGACACATAGTTCTGCTATGTCACGAAGCGGAATTTGAGAGATGTCTCCCTTCCCCATCATGTTTAAAATATCTATCCATTCATCTCTAATGGATTTCAATAAAAGGGCTTTCAAAATTTTCTCATCTAAGTTGCTCATCTTTGCTCTTTTTAAGTTGTATTGAAATCTTTCAAGTAAAACCTCCAAGTTTTCATCTTCTTTTTGTACCATTTTGAATACCTCATCCTTGTGATTGGTGGGCATACAATAGTCAAGGTACCTATCCAAAATTTTTGTTTCATATCATTCCAAGTCCTAATAGATTGGGTGACTAATCCCATGAACCATTTCAAAGCGACTCCCTTTAATGTTGAAGGAAACAGTTTGAGTTTTTGAGAGTCTTCCATATAGTCATAGTTTCGGTACACGACTTCAAACTCAAACAGAAATGTTTCAGGATCCTCACTTCGAAATCCATAAAAGTTGGGGAGGACAGATGGTGAGATGTTTTTCATTGTTGTGAGAGTTTCCTCATCAACTATAGGGAATCCAAACAAGTTATCTCCTTCCCTATTTCTCCCATTATTACCTCCACCTCCACCATTGTTGCCTCCATTATTTCCTCCTCCTCTACCTCTACCCCCAAATCCATCTACTACTTCTTCCGTCATGATAGTTTCCTCAGAGTCTTCTGGTTCTTTTATCAAGGGTGGATGAGAGAAAGATTCTTCCTTTTCTTCTTCAGGTGATTCTACTTCTTTGATTACAATTTGCTCTCCTGTAGAAGTGAAGAAAGGGTCTTCTCCTAGATGAGATTTGATAGATAGTGTAGGAGAATCCTCTAATTCAACTGCTACTCCTTGAATTCCAGGAATCTTAAGACTAGGAGTAGATGATGGTGAATCTTTTCTATGCCTTGAAGAAGCTGGAGTTGTGAAAATCGAACTCTTGGCTCTAGCTATAAACCTTCCCCTAGAATCTCTTGCTCTATGCATGTCAGTTTTTATTTTTTAAGTTAGGCTAATAATTCTCTTTCTGATCTTCCAGATCACACTAGGTGCAAGAAGAGAGCATACTTAAGAAATTATTGAACCAATAACTCTCTTTTTTGATCCTCCAGATCACACTAGGTGCAAGAGGAGAGCATACTTCAAGAAGTTATCAAATTTTCCCTTATTTTTATTGTTTTTTCTTAAGAAATTGGCTACCTAGTTACACTTCCCCGGCAACAGTGCCAAAATGTTTGGTCAATTTAGTGTGTCCTAAATTGCTACATTAATTTGTCAATTTGGGATTTGTAAGATGATGAAGTGTGGCGCACTATATGTGCAAGATAACCTATTTCTTACTTTTGTCGTTTTTTATTTTTATTTTGTTTTGGGGGTTTTTATCTTCATTTATGAAATTCCAATTCCTAAGTTTCTAGAAGGAAAGTATGGTTATAAGTTTTAAGGCGGTTGTGTCCTTTGTAAAGATTCCCAAAACTTAACACTTCAGAAAATAGACTATAGTGAAAAATAACACTTGAATAAAAAAAATGAAAAGATGCTGCTAATTAGAACAAGTAATTCATGAACTACTGATTATGAAACTATCATCTCTACTGTTGTCTAAATTCAGAAAACTAATTTAAGCTACTGCACTCAAGGAAATCAAAGATTGCAAAGAAAGTAAAACTAGAATCAAATTACATCATCCATATTTCAATCCCTTGCCAGTAGTCTCGCTATGGATTTCGAAGGTAACTGTAAATGAAATGAGCAATCTAATTATCTAATTGCAGAAAAGTAAACTAAAATTAAATCACAACATCCATATTTCAATCCCTCGCCAGTAGTCTCGCTATGGTTTTCGGAGGTAACTGTCAATGAAATGAGCAAGCTGATTTTTAACTAATCAAAGCAAATTTGAACAAAACTAAACTCAACAAAACAGAATTGGAATTAAAAGGAACTAGGAAAATAAAATCAACAGAGGATCAATTCCATATCACTAGTCATTATGAAATTTATATGCAAATGCCCGGGTTGCCTACTCTATCTTGAAACCTGCACACACTGATCAACATTAAACAAAACTTATAAAATCATGAGAAAAAGCGACATGTTAGAAATATATACACGAATGAGTAATCATAAAACGATGCATGAGGACTATACAGCAACGAAGAAAATGAATCCTCGGTATGCAGGGGCCCTCTGCAACCTTGGTTAACAGGTTATCAACTCCAAATCACGTTCACACAAATATGGAAAACAAAGTCTTCATATATATTATATATATATATATAACATATATATATAATATATATATATATATATATATTATAATAATTATATATATATTATATTATATATAATATATATATAATATATATAAATAATATATTATATATATCTCAAAACAGAGTTACAGCAATAAGCTAGTGTCACGGCACAATGGTTCTTAACAGCAAAAATTACATATCAAAAGCTAGCTATTATGCGTATTAGAACGCGTTATTTATAACAGAGACTTCATAACTGTCTTTCTGGAAAAACTGCATGAACAAAGGACACGTGAAGAACCACATCAACGGATTTAGCAGTATGGTCACTAGGATTACACAATCTTATTGAAAGTGGCTGTTGGATCCACATCGTGGTCAGCCTACAAATGTCAACATGCCTCCAAAGATCTAGAAATGGGCACAAAAATCTTCACATGGTCGAAAATGGAGTCCTGTTGCTGGAAGACACTCCCGTTTGACCACCGCTTGACCACCTTTGACCACGATCTTCTTTGACGAATCTAGCTGGACCAATGGGAACTGACCCATGTCCATGAAATTTCCAACATGCCCTTGTGACTCGATTTGCCTGATGACACCTGCAATGTAGACTTTAACAAAAACAGTTGCGAAAAGTTGAACCAGCTGTGAAAAGTGACAAGATTTCGCAGCTCATAAGAAAAAATCTAGTTCAAACAGCAACACAAAGACATAGTCAAGAAACCACTTTAAATGCTCTTATATAACTAATATGCAATGATATTGATGACTTAGGAGGCTCAGGTGAATGGAAAGAAGCTAGAAAAATGTGTAGGAAAGATGCAAGTTTGGGGCTCAACACCCATCTCTCCTATGTTCATGATTTGATAAATAAAAAGAAAAAACTCTGCAATATTCTAGTAGTTACAGTGGGTTAGAGAATTAGACAAAATTTTGGGAAATTTAAGGGAATTGTGTGGATATAGAAAAGGGTATAAATTGCATTCATCTACCAAAAAAAATTTAACCTCTTAGCCACCCTAAAACTCATTCTGAATCTAGCCTACAAATCCTCCTACATTTAACTATAAATAGAGTAGAGAAATGGGAAGGGGATTCAATAGAAGAGAACCCACAGATACATCAAGGATTCACCTTCATCCCCCTATGGTAGATATCTTTAGGAGGTACCATTGGTTCCACTTCTTTGGGTTTCTCAGAGGGTATGATGATGATATAGCCCACGAGTTTGCCATGGAACTCAACCCTCAGGCAAGAACAAGTGCTACCACTATGGTGAGAGGGTTGTCCATTACAATCAACCCTCAGGTGATCAGCAGAATAACCACACTTCCTCAAGGGGTTCAATGGAGGAGGGAAGACAAGGCTAGCAACACCTTTGCTAGGAAAAAATTCTTCCTAAATGATGAAGAGCCAATTGAAGACAAAAATGGGGTCAAGAAGGAGAGCCTTCCCTATCCTTGGGATGTGGCGAGCTACCACAAACTCAAATACATTTCTTGTGAAGGGAGGCTCAGTGTAGTCTATGGCTACCAATTCAAACTACTCCATGAGTTGAGTTTCGAATATGATTTACCCATAAACCAAAGGCTCAGTGTGCCTTATTTCCTTTTGCAGTCAATTATAGACATGTTCCAGAAGGTGCAAGAAGGGAAACACCAGCAATTAGCACATCATGGACTCATTAAGCTGATAATGGAGGATGCCTTGAGCTAATTGAGAATTCTTGTTCTCTGGTCCACATTTACAAACATGGATAGAGAGGTTGTCCTTGAAATATAAGCCCTTAAATATGGTGGTACCCAAACCTCTAGTGATGAAGAAGAAGAAACAGAAGAAGAAGAGGAGGAAAAAACATACAAAATAGAGAAAGGAGAAGAAGAATAAAAACAAGGAGAAGAAGAAGAAAAATAAGAAGAGGAAGAAGAAGAGGAGGAGCAGAAGTCAGAGACCAGCCTTGAGAAATATACTAAAGAAGGGGAGAGATCTCCAATATTGTCTCTTGAACCCACTGAAAAGGAGGCAACTACTGCTTTGGCTGCCTTAAGCACACCCATCAAGTCCAAGAGGAAAAGACAGAGGCAGACTCCCCTCTATTTTAAAACAAGAAGAAGCATCAGGATCAAGTAGGGGAAGCGACAAACACCTACAAGAACTCCCATCCTAATTGAAGAGTCACCAAACAAGCTAGAAGAGCTAGGTTCCTTGGGAATGAAGAGTGAGTAAGACACATCACAACAAGAAACCCCAAAGACCCCCATCACCTATGTTAGGAAGCATGTCACCAGGTCAGCATCAACAAAGAAAACCAAGGCACTTGTGACCCTCTTAAAGAAAGGAAAAATCCTACTACAATATCCTCAGACAATGCTACATGAAACATTGTCAGTGCTATAGGAAACACTTTCAGTGCTATAGGAAACACTGTCAGTGCTAGAAGAAACACTATCATTGCTACAGGAAACACATAAAAAGATACATGAAGGACAACAAGGGAAGAGAGAAGGAAGGGAAGAAACACCACAGGTGCAAGGGGGAAAGCTTCTCCAAAAGCATCTGATGGAGATTTTCTAGAGTTGCAGGAGCCTAGCCCATAACCAAATATGAATTCTTACTACTAGTTCATTGTGGGAGGTAGAGTAATACCACAAAAATTTTCAATCCCTCTCTTCTTTGAGCTTGAAAAAGAAAGGGTAAGAACACATCAGTGGATGAAAATTTCCAATTCAAAGAAAGTAGAAGATGTGGACCATATGGAAGAAAAAATCCTAGAGATGGGAAGGGAGTTGAGAGACATAGACCACATCATGAGATCTCAATTACAGGTAGAAAACACATGGTTGAGGAGGTAGTTGCAGGAAGAAGGGAGCCAACTGGCCACCATGGAAAGCCTCTCCATGGAGGCACTTCAGTGTAGGATTCCATCCAACTCATATGCATTATACCACAAGGATCAATGGATGTAGTTTCAAGTTAAGACATTAGCACAACATGGGACCATGCCATTCTAAGAATATAGACAATTCATAAAGCTATGTTACAAGAGAGCCCTAGAAGATTAGGCCAAAATAGCATAATTTTACCTAAACAACTTGTCCTTGATATATTTGAATGTGTGGGACCCCAATGCAAAGTTGGGGCACTTGCAGCTGATGGCCCTTGCATCATGGATGAGTCGTGAGGAGGCTAGGGCTAAGGAAGTGAAGAGAACTATATAAAAAGAGGAAAGAGATCCCTTTACATCAGAGAAGAGAAAATAAATTCCATGGTTGTCATTAGTAACCACAACATCATTTCCAATGATGCCCAACTTGAACCAAGATACTTGGCTACACAAGAGCAGGCCATCTCCCATTTTGAGAACACTTTAAGTTTGTTGGGGAGTGAAATCCAACAAGCATACCAGAGGAGATGGAGCAACCTACCACAATATCTAAGGATAAGAGAGTACCACACCCCTGAGAGGTTGAGAAATGCATTGGAATGGATACCCCTCTATAAGAATGCCATGCAAAGACTAAAGACCAATTGGATTGGACTAAAACTCAGTCCACCCTTGTTTTTGGGTCTGTTAGAAGGTAGGAAGGAAGAATATGAAAGAAAGTAGTGGGAGGAGATAGAGAAAAATGTAGGGTTCTATCCTCAAGAGGAAACTCCATCAACAAAGGCCCGGGATGTTAGAGAGGCCACAAGAGGTATGAAAGATATGGATATAGACGAAGTTTCTCAGAGGATGAGCAACACTTTCAGTAGGGGTGATGATGAGGCTCATCAATAGGTAAACTATATGGGTCACAATTTGACTCTCTAACTTATTAAAATTGACTTTTCTCACACTTATTTACATATTTTGTTATATTTTGCTTAGTGAGAAGGGTGAAGGTGAGTTACTATGTCATGTGGCCTAATATGTATTAAATGAAGGAATTGGAGCAGTTTTGGGTTGACTTAAGTGCAATAACTCGAAGTGGGCAAGCAAGAGAGATTTCAGGAGATTTGTCTCCCTCCTTAACTCCTCAAATCATTCGAAGATTCCTCCACCATGTTTCATCAGCTCAGAGTTACTAGCAGCCAAGAAAGCTGAGTCCATTGGCAGCTAAGCCAGTGACAGTTTAGAAAGGGTCATTTTCAATTTAGGGAGACAAGTCTCCCTATTTTCTAGGAAGTTGTTGAGAGCTCTAGTTTTGTATAAATAAGAGAGCCAAGGGACTCATTAGGATTCTATTTTTTGTTATAGCCAAGAGGCCATTCTGAGTTGAAAAAAAATTATTGTTATTGTTATGTTGTAATTGACATTTTGAAGATAATGAGAAATTATGTTTCGATCCAGCACTGAGTTGACTCAGAGGACTGAATCTCTTGGGTTAGGGCCCAACCCTAGCAGCAAAATTTCCCCTTTTTGTATATGTACTTTTAGAATAAAATGATATTTATTTGTTGAAGTTTATTTATGTTTTGTTTAACTTAACAAGTATTTGAGTGATTTCTTAACCTAGTTTCCATTAATTTGAAGAGGTAGATCCACGGTGCAATAGTGAAGAAAAGTACTTCAAAAAATCTTGTGACAATGGCCTCTATGTCATCTCCCTCATGGGATCATGATTAGAGGGCCCCACTCTCACAGCCCCAAAAATAGAGATTTTCTTTTGGTCATTGCATAGCTTAAGGTTCATTCTTATCTAGATCATTGTTTATTATTTCTTAGAAGCACTTGTAGTTGTTATCTTGTTTCCTTAAGTTTGTTGTAGCTTAAAAGGAATTCCATTTCATAGATTTAGTTCTTAACAATAGATTGATCAACTTTCTCAAATTCAATTCATCTTTTCCATGTTGACATGTAGCGATGCATAAGTGAAAATAAAATTAGTTTTTGTTGCAGGGTTGATGATCTGCAAGGAGGAACTCATCTAACCAGCTTCACCTAGGTCCTCTCCACCTTTTGCCAAGGCATATCAGCCCATAGTCCAAACCTCTATTTTTCAGCCACTGTGAGTAAGCCACCTTAGGAAAATCCAACCTCCTGAGAGTGTTGGGCTTAGTATTAGGTAATGTGCACCTTCCCCACACCTTCTATCACCATCATACATATCTACATCACCTCAACTCAATTTTCTTTCACCCCTAAGCCTTTGAGCTAACTTTCTGTAGCAAATGAGGACATCCTGTAGTAGTTACAGGATCTTTTGTAGCAACCTGTTTGACCCTAGTTTGACCAAAGATGATAGTGTACGAGAAGGTTAGGCCCTCATATTGGATTCCATGCCTATCAGTTCCACCTGAGATCAGCTCTCCCATGCCTTCTCCCTCTACAAGATCAGACAAAATAACATAGCATTTACATTTTTGAATTTAGCAATTAAAAGATTCTTTTTCTGCAAATCAAACCTGAGATAGCTAGTGCATGTATGTATGAGTCCTAGAATGATAGAACAAATTTCCATTTCAAGCAGTCATAATAGCTAGAGGATAATTTGCAAGGCTAACATAGTTCTTTTCTGCAAGTAATTTGTGTTGTTTCCTAGCTAGATGATTTATGGCATTTCATATCATTTACCATTCAGTAAATTTCATTTCCTAAATAGACAAGAATTTACTTTCATGCATTAGAACTAGCTTTACATTCACTATTAGTAGTTAGACTCCTTCTATTCAATAGAAGACTAGTCTGGAACCCTAGTGGTCTAGTACCCCAGTTGAGAAGTGACATGACTAGAATGTTGCATCTACTATGTATATAGCACTGTCACCTCCAAGTTTTTACAAAACCCCGAGTTGGAAAACTAAAGTTGGTAGACCTAGGAGTTGCAACATCCTTGCTGCAATAATAAGGCTCATCATTGTGCACATCAAACGGAGATCATATGCCAAAGTGACAACCCTCTGAAGTTGATGTACCAGTTTACCCAAACGGGCCCATAGTTTTGGCACTTCATCTCATGGGTTTAGGTTTTTGGATGTTTAGGGTTTTCTATTATTTCTCAATAATAAATAGGCCTTAGGGTCTCATTGTAACACAGTTCAGTGGCATGTAGCTGCCACATCTCTTCTCAGAGAAAAGCTACGATCGCCCGAGCCAGCCTTATTTCCATTTTGTTTGTAAGCATATTTCAATATTTGTTATTAATGAAATGAAATGTTATTTCTGCTTCATCTCTGTATTTATGGTTATATATGTAATTTTTGGCATTCTTGTTTAGGTTCAGATTAGGGGTATCAGAGCGGTCTGTTATTTATCTGTTTTTCTTTGCATGTCCCCAACAAGGTCATGATATAAGGAGTTAGGGCTCGAACTGGTCGAACCTTTGCAAGACCAACCTCACAAATCTCGACTGCCTCCCATTGTGGAATAAAAGAAAGACAAGGAGGTAGGAGATACTTTCAAGGTATTGCTCGAAAAAGCTCTCGAGCAACAAAGGAACGCGGTGATGGAAAAATTTTCTCGGATCCTTGAGCAGCTACTCAAAGGCGACACATCTCCTTCTAGCAACTACTCTGGAAGTGCCACACCCTTTAAGGTACAAGTTAACTTTGACATCCCCATATTTGAAGGTCAGATAGATGCGGACGTCGTAGATAAATGGTTAAGTCTACTAGAAGGATATTTTTTTTTCATGATTTTTCCAGCCGGGAGAAGATTACTTTTGCACTTTTCAAAGTTGCTCCCCATGTCAAGGACTAGTGGGAAACCTATTGTGAGTAGAAGGATGAAAGTACACCCTCACTATTTTGAGTCGCACCCACTTGGAATTCGTTACGAGATGCCATCAAGGAGCAGTACTACCTTGTCGAGATCTATCAAGATAAATACATAAATTCGGCCACACTATGGTAGGTATTAGGGCCTAGATCTACCTCAGGCTGAGAAAGGCAAGTCTAGGGTAACATCAAACCATGCTTAACCTGGTAGTTAGCCCTACCAGGTCGGGAGAGGGCTCTCTCCTTGTCAATCTCAATGATAATTTATCAAGGAAGGCTTGAGATGACAGATATAAAAACTAATTTTAGGCTAGGTATATGCTCAAAAGATTTTAATTGATTTTAATAGTTGGTTGCTGGATCAGATGAGGAAGGCAGCTTTAGATCCGGGAAATCAACATAGATTTGCAGAGGTTTCTGTGGGGCGAGGTAGGCAAGTGTTTTACCACTTTAAAATGAATGTGATGGTGAGTCTAAAGACTGGTGGGGAGTTTCAGAGGGCATGCAAGTTCATGAGTCCTCTTCAAACATCAAAAAACATTTAAAACTAAATAAAACCCCAAGGCAAAGCACTGAACATCAATGGATTCCACCCTTTAATCTTGATTCATTTAGTTATCCAGAAAAAGAGAGATGATAGCACATATCCACATAAGATAAACTAAATAAAACAGGAGAAAACAATGCTAATTCACATTACCACAAGAATTCCACAAAATTCTGCAAAACCCTGGTTCATTTCCTTGCCAAACTACAAAAGTGATTTACAATAGTGCTCAATGCATCCAAAAGAGTCCAACCTTGACAAATGACTAAGAAAGTACAAGATATAGGCATCAAACCACCTATGTTAGCCAGCAGGGGTCGAATCCATGAGTTAAGGAGCTGTTTCAACAAGATCTAAACTAGGAACTGAAAAATAGGCAGTGGAACAACTTGCCTCTAAAACCATGGAAACTGATTCATTCAGTTCAAAAACACCTAAAACTGATGTATCTACCTCCTTAAGTCATTTTTCATCATTTTTACATCAAAGTACATCAGTTTACATCATAAATTTGACCATGAGGGAGAAAAAGTTAAACTGGTAGAAAACTAGGCGAAATTCTAAGCAAACAGGCAAAATTGGCAAATTTTGCTCCTATGCGTCGCGCCATTTTTTTGTACGTAGCGCTTTTTCCAAGCCACTTTTGGAAGGCTTCCCAAAGTCCAAATCAGATGTAGGATAGCTCATTGGAAAGCTTAGTGAGTCTACCTTCTGGGACAACTTTAAATTTTTGATTTGGAGTCGATTTGCCCCTCCAAAAATTCAATCTCCCAAGACTACTTCCTGTGTGGCAAAAAAGTGGCAAAAAAAGGCATTTTTGAGGTGTTTTTGGCCCTTTTGGAGGTCCAAAACTTGTCAAAACTTCCTAGCCATTTCTGAGCATGCATATTTTTTCATGCTGATTCCAAATATGCAAGCCATTTTGCAAGAATATGCTTCCATAAAAAGCGTAGCATCGGTGGCGCTACGCACCTGCCAGAAAAACCTGTTTTTTACCTCAAAATTCAAAAATGACAAAAACTTCACCAAATTTCTTGAAATTTGGCATGGGTGATCCTCTTTATGCACTATGTTGGGCCAATGATGCTTCAACCAAGATCTTGAGCTTATCTTGCTCTTTTTTTCTCCTCAAATCTCTCTTTAACTTGGCTTTTAGGCCTTTTATCCTTGTCTTACAAATTTTGTTCCGGCCCAAATAGTGGTAACCATGTGTCACAACATGTTCTTCTCGTTCACCTTGTCCAGTAAATTCTCAAGGTTGACATTCACTCTTTCCAACCATGATTCTCGGTCAGCCTCTATTTCTTGCTTTAGTGAAGTCAGCTTGACTTTCCTTCTTTTTGCCATTTCCCAATTTTCCCTAATGGTTTGCAGCTCCATGATTGTTTGTTTATCCTCCAATTGCTTGTTATGTTGCTCAAGGTAATTAATAATCCATTTAGTCCTCTCAAGGTTAAGAGATAAGGCTTGGATCTCAGCTTCTTTCTCCTTGATGACCATATCCTTAAGTCTTGAGCCTTGGGAGCCCAACTCAGTGTCCTCATCCTCAACCAAAATGAAATCCCTATCTTGGCCTTTAGAAGGCCCTTCATCATGCAATGGTTGCTTTCCTCTATCCTGTACCTACTCTTTTGAAGAAGAAGGCAAAGCCCCTTTCACCCCGGGTGAAGATAGAATTTGCATATTGTCTGGTGAAGAGAACGAGACCCCTTCCACCCCTGGTGGAGATAATACTCGTTTGGTAGCTGCAAATCGTCTCCTTATGCCTTTCTCATAAGTGACAAACACTAGAACACCTATAGGTTCAGTCTCATGAACATCTGGTTGTTTTGAAGGCCCTCCTTCCTCATGAAGCATTGATGGAGTCACCTGAGGGTTTTTGAATACCTCATGTGCTATGAAATTATCGCATGAAATATTCAGCAAACTTAGCTGATGCAAAGCAGCAATCTTAATCAATGAAAAATGGTAAATGCTACTGAACTACTGAGGAAGAGGTTTCCTTTGCACATATGTATCCATCTTCTCAATATTTCTACATATGAAATGGGGGGGTTCATCATCCTCACTATAGTGAAATGCATTAGCAATCTAACATGGTAAGTATACAAACGAGAAAACCTCCATTCACAGGTGAAATACTTGATAATGAGTTTCATAAGTGGAGCATAAGTGTCTTGTAGATATCTGAATGGAAAGACCGTACTGATTTGCCTTTGATAACTAGCCTTGATGTAAGGCTCATAATGCTCTCTGCCCACATTCTACCCCTTATTCCATTGTTCTCCCACATTAGGAATGCCTGTTGCTGCTGCAATAGTTTCAGGTGTCAAAGTGAAAGAAACATCAGCTAAGTTCACCTAGCCATTGTGAAGATGAATAAAAAATAACCTAGCAAACTCATGGTGATATTTCACCCTCTCCACTATCTCACAAAATTGGTAACAAGACTGATGTTTAAAACATGTTACTGCAAGAGGGCAAGCTAGTAACTCTGTGAGAGTGGTGGGCTCCTCCCGGATGTGTTTTCCTCCTTTAAGTGGTTTTCTTGGTGCATGAACCTCTTGGGAAGAATCACTGACAGTTTCATCATCCTTCTCATATGCTAAATCTGTTTCCATTCTTGAAAATGTGGATTGAAGAATGATGAGTATGAAGAGATTTTCTCAAATATAGGAAGATTGTTGTTTTTCTTTTGGGGATAAAAGGATTGACTAATAGTAGGACTGTGAATGAGGGTTTTGATGATGGTAGTAAAATTTTAGGGAATGATAGGGTTTGGGAAATGGGAATTAGGGTTTTGAGAATGGTAGGAATTATGTATAGGGCTTAGGGTTTGGTCATAGGGAGTAGGGTGAGTGTCAATGGGAGGGGAAAAGAGGAAGGGCTTTAGGGAAACTTAGTACAGGGGGATGGGATAGGAAAATAAACATAAGGGAGTGAAAAAAGCAAAAACAACAAAACCCTAGACAAGCTTGGCAAGACAACTTTGAGAGCCGCTAGGGTTTCATTTTTCAACATTCAAATCACCACCATGGATGAAAAAATCTCTTATTAGGCCAGATGGGAGGGTGTACATACTTGTTGAGAGATTATTTTCAAATTTGGAGGCTTGTAAAATCAATGCAATGCATTTTGGAGCTCAGCCAACAGATGCGTCGCACCAATGCCCAAGTGCATAGCGCCCATTCAATTTCCTTTGTAAAACCTACACCCAATGCATAGCGTCAGGCAGGTGCGTCACGCCAGTGCCCAAGTGCGTTGCGCTGGTGACAATTTGAAATTTTGCTGCAAATTTCACTCTTTCTCCTCAAAATGCGATTTCCTCCCTCTTTCTCTCTCTTTTGCACAAAATGAAGTTTTCAAACCCCAAGGAAAACTTTATATCCATCTTAACTTTAATTCTTCATTTAGAAACCGATTTTTCTAAAGTTCCTTTTCACTTTGCTTTAAAAAAACTCTATTTTTTGCAGTTTGGCTCTTTTTTTTATCATTTGATGAACTAATGCTTTAATGTTTTTTCTTTCTTGCAGTGGCTAGAGTGTTGGAGATGGCAAGGTGACCAAGGGCTATAGCTGAAGCTTATTACATATGAAAATATTAAAATTACATAAAATTTGTACATGAAATAGAAAAAAACCCTGTTTTCGCTGATCTATAGAGCTAATTTCAAGACTATTATCATTTTCAAAAGTGGAAGAAGCTTCACCAACACCTTCTTGACCATGTGCGCACTGCAAACCTGCATTAGCTTGGGCTGAAACATGACCTTTCAGGAGTTGATCTATCTCATCTTCAAACAAAGGAGATAATACTTTTTGTTTTCTTTTTCTCAAATAGTGATTGTCTTCTTGAAATAACATTTCAAAACATGAAAAATCTGAATGACAGCCCTCAATTCCCTAGTCTTCTGAAATTTGAAAACATTGTTGATCATCTTCATATGACATGGCAATCAAATTATCATTTACCACTAAGTTATTGAAAGAAGATTTTTCACTTACTTGAATAAAGATCTCATCTTGTTTTTCATGAAACGACTGGATTACCTCCTCATGAAGGCTTTGTTCTAATGAAATGAGAACACTTGGGTCAATAACACTGTCTTCTTCATTCCATATGATCTCAACAACAAAGCTCTCCTTCATGCGATTCAGAACAAGGTACTCTTCATCATCACGATCTGAAATTGAAACTTGATTTCCCTGCATACTGTCATCTACTATGGACAGATCTGAAATAAAATCTTCTCTTTCATCATTTTCCATTGTGCTAAGATCTTGATCCAGCTGCAAATTTTCCTGCGCATCATGATAAGTATCCTCTTTATGCTGCTGAAATGGATTTTCATACAAGGCTTCCATGATCGCATCATCCATGAAGTCATCATCTTCATAAACTTTCTCAAGATTTTCAATAAAACTATACACGTGGCTACAATAGTTCGGAACTAAATCTAAGGATGGATAAGATTCTTTATACCTTTCAAAGAAAATGGTATGAAAATCCTTTAAACAGTAAATACAAGCAGGCGGCAAACTTTCATACCAAGATCAGGCTTCACCTTCTAGAGTGACCATGAATATCTTCATCAAGAAATCGTCAGGAAAATCAACCTTCAACTTGCGAATATGTATGTGAAATCTAACCAAATGTAAAGCAGCATCATTCCTATCATCATCTTTAAACATAGGCAAATTCCTTTGCCAATCTACCTTAGGAATTTTATTTGGAAAACGTGGAATGTGATCTCGGCTCATCGGAGCATACCTTTGAGCAAACAAATCCATTTTGATAAAATGAATTCACCAAGAAATTCTTCAGGCTACTAGTTCTTGAAGAGTGGAGTTGCCATAAAAATTCCAAACCTTAGGATTTTTCGACACTGGAGTCGCCAGGTGAATGATTTCAGCCTGCCCGTGTCTGATTGTTGTCCACCATCAACAATCAGATCTGACCTTGATGCATTTTACTAAAGAACATATCACTACGTTTCCCAGCAGAGTCGCCACTATGTTAGGGCCTAGATCTATCTCAGGCTGAGAAAGGCAAGTCTAGGGTAACTTCAAACCACGCTTAACCTAGTAGCTAGCCCTACCAGGTCGGGAGAGGGCTCTCTCCTTGTCAATCTCAATGAAAATTTATCAAGGAAGGCTTGAGATGATTGATACAAAAACTAATTTGAGGCTAGGTATATGCTCAAAGGATTTTAATTGATTTTAATAGTTGGTTGTTGGATCAGATGAGGAAGGTAGCTTTGGGTCCGGGAAATCAACACAGATTTGTAGAGGTTTCTGTGGGGCGAGGTAGGCAAGTGTTTTAGCACTTTGAAATGAATGTGATGGTGAGTCTAAAGACTGGTGGGGAGCTGAAGAGGGCATGCAATTTTCATGAGTCCTCTTCAAACGGCAAAAAAAATTAAAACTAAATAAAACCCCAAAGCAAAGCATTGAACATCAATGGATTCCACCCTTTAATCTTGATTCATTTAGTTATGCAAAAAAAGAGAGATGATGGAACATATCCACATAAGATAAACTAAATAATAGAGGAGAAAACAATGCTAATTCACATTACCACAAGAATTCCACAAAATGTTGCAAAACCCTGGTTTATTTCCTTGCCAAACTACAGAAATGATTTACAATAGTGCTCAATGCATCCACAAGAGTCCAACCTTGACAAATGACTAAGAAAGTAAAAGATATAGGCATCAAACCACCTATGCTAGCCATCAAGGATCGAATCCATGAGTTAAGGAGCTATTTCAACAAGATCTAAACTAGGAACTGCAAAATAGGCAGTGGAACAGCTTGCCTCTAAAACCATGGAAACTTATTCATTCAGTATAAAACCACCTAAAACTGATGTATCTACCTCCTTAAGTCATTTTTCATTATTTTTACATCAATTTACATCATAAATTTCACCATGAGAGAGAAAAATCCAAACTAGTAGAAAACTAGGTGAAATTCTGAGCAAACAGGCAAAATTGGCAAATTTTCCTCCTATGTGTAGCGCCATTTTTTCTATGTGTAACACTTTTTCCAAGCCATTTTTGGAAGGCTTCACGAGGTCCAAATCAGGTGCAGGATAGCTCATTGGAAAGCTTGGTGAGTCTAATTTTTGTGACAGCTTGAAGTTTTTGATTTGGAGTCCATTTTCCCCTCCCAAAATGCAATCTCCCAAGACTGCTTCCTGTGTGGCAAAAAAGTGGCAGAAAGAGCATTTTTGAGGTGTTTTTGGCCCTTTTGGAGGTCCAAAACTTGTCAAAAATTCCAAACCATTTCTAAGCATGCATATTTTTTCATTCTAATTCCAAATATGTAAGTCATTTTGCAATAATATTCCTCCATAAAAAGTGTAGCACCGGTGGCTCTACACACTTGCCAGAAAAACCTATTTTTTGCCTCAAAAATTCAAAAATGACAAAAACTTCACCAAATTTCTTGAAATTTGGCATGGGTGATCCTCTTTATGTGATATGTTGGGCCAATGATTCTTCAACCAGATATTGAGCTTATCTTGCTCTTTTTTGCTCCTCAAAGCTCTCTTCAACTTGGCTTTTAGGCTTTTTATCCTTGTCTTACCAATTTTGTTCCGGGCCAAATAGTGGTAAGCCATGTGTTGCAACATGTTCTTCTCCTTGTTGGCCTTTTCCAGCAGCTTATCAAGGTGTAAATTCACTCTTTCCAACCATGATTCTCGATCAGCCTCTATTTCTTGCTCTAGTGAAGTCAGCTTGACTTTCCTTCTTTTTGCCATTTCCCAGTTTTCCCTGATGGTTTGCAGCTCCAAGATTGTTTATTTATCCTCCAATTGTTTGTTCCATTGCTCAAGGTAATTAATAATCCTTTTAGACCTCTTTAGGTTAAGAGATAAGGCTTGGATCTCAGCTTCTTTCTCCTTGATGACCATATCCTTAAGTCTTGAGCCTTGGGAGCCCAAATTAGTGTCCTCATCCTCAACCAAAATGAAATCCTTGTCTTGGCATTTAGAGGGCCCTTCATCATGCAATGGTTGATTTCCTCTATCCTGTACCTACTCTATTGAAGAAGAATGCAAAGCCCCTTTCATGCCGGGTGAAGATAGCATTTTCCTATTGCCTGGTGAAGAGAATGAGACCGCTTCCACCCTTGGTGGAGATAATACCCATTTGGTAGCTGCAAATAGTCTCATTGTGCCTTTCTCATAAGTGACAAACGGTGGCACACCTATAGGTTCAAACTCATGAACATCTGGCTATTTTGAAGGCCCTCCTTCCTCATGAAGCACTGATGGAGTCACATGAGGGCTTTTGAATACCTCATGTGCTATGAAAGTATCCCATGAACTATTCAACAAGTTTAGCTGAGCAAAACAACAATCTTAATCAATGAAAAATGGTAAATGCTACTGAACTGCTGAGGAAGAGGTTTCCTTTGCACATATGTAGCCATCTTCTCAATATTTATGCATATGAAATAGGGGGGTTCATCATCCTCACTCTATTGAATTGCATCAGCAATCTAACATGGTAAGTATACAAACAAGAAAACCTCCCTTCACAGGTGAAATACTTGATAATGAGTTTCATAAGTGGAGCATAAGTGTCTTGTAGATATCTTAAAGGAAAGACACTACTGATTTTCATTTGATAACTAGCCTTGATGTAAGGCTCATAATGCTCTTTGCCCACATGTTGCTCCTTATTCCATTGTTCTCCCACATTAGGAATGCTTGTTGCTGTTGCAATAGTTTTAGGTGTCAAAGTGAAAGAAACACCAGCTAGGTTCACCTGGCCATTTTGAAGATGAAGAAAAAATAACCTAGCAAGCTCGTGCTGATATTTCACCCTCTCCACCATCTCACAAAACTAGTAACAAGACTGATGTTTAAAACATGTTACTGCAAGAGGGCAAGCTAGTAACTCTGTGAGAGTGGTGGGCTCCTCCCGGATGTGTTTTCCTCCTTTATATGGTTTTCTTGGTGCATGAACCTCTTGGGAAGAAGCACTGACAGTTTCATCATCCTTCTCATATGCTGAATTTGTTTCCATTCTTGCAAATGTGGATTAAAGAATGATGAGTATGAAGAGATTTTCTCAAATATAGGAAGACTGTTGTTTTTCTTTTGGGGATAAAAGGATTTACTGATAGTAGGACTATGAATGATGGTTTTGATTATGGCAGTAGAGTTTTAGGGAATGATAGGGTTTGGGAAATGGGAATTACGGTTTTGAGAATGGTAGGAATTATTTATAGGGCTTAGGGTTTGGTGATAGGGAGTAATGTGAGTGTTAATGGGAGGGGAAAAGAGGAAGGGATTTAGGGAAACTTAGTGCAGGGGGATGGGATATAGGAAAATAATCACAAGGAAGTGAAAATAGAAAAAACAACAAAACCCTAGACAAGCTTGGCAAGACAACTTTGAGAGCAGCTAGGTTTCCATTTTTCAACATTCAAATCACCAACATGGATGAAAATATCTCTTGCTAGGCCACAAGGGAGGGTGTACTTATTTGTTGAGAGATTATTTGCAAATTTGGAGGCTTGTAAAATCAATGCAATGCGTTTTGGAGCTCAGGTGACAGATGCGCCGCACTAACGCCCAGGTGCGTAGTGCACTTTCTGTGCGTAGCGCCCATTCAATTTCCTTTGTAAAACTTGCGCCCAGTGTGTAGCGTCAGGCAGGTGCGTCGCGCCAGTGACAATTTGAAATTTTGCTGCAAATTTCACTCTTTCTCCTCAAAATGCGATTTTCTCCCTCTTTCTCTCTCTTTTTCACAAAATGAAGTTTTCAAACCCCAAGGAAAACTTTATATCCATCTTGACTTTAATTTTTCATTTAGAAACCCATTTTTCTAAAGTTCCTTTTCAATTTGCTTTAAAAAAAACTCTGTGTTTTGCAGTTTGGCTCTTTTTTTTATCATTTGATGAACTAATGCTTTGATGTTTTTTGTTTCTTGCAGTGGCTAGAGTGTTGGAGATGGAAAGGTGACCAAGGGCTATAGCTGAAGCTTATTACATATGAAAACATTAAAAGTACATAAAATTTGTACATGAAATAGAAAAAACCATGTTTTCACCTCAAAGCAGAGTTTTGAGGTAAAAACCCTTTATGAAGCATATAACCAGTGAATTTTGCAATTTTATGAACTGATTAGACATCCTCATATGTCTGCTGACCTCTTATTGAGTTTTTGAAGACCATGGTGGCAAACCCTAGACCTAGTGAGACCTAAAAACCCTAAAATGACTTTTGTAAATATAATGACAAAAGATGCTTGTAAATGACCTGAACTTGTGAAAATAGGCTAGCAGGTAAAGACCATGAGGGAAATTTGACAATGTACCACTACCATTAGATGATCCATGACCTAATGGAATGCAGCTGATTGGATGGGACACCTAAAATGCATGCAAAAAAAGAATTTGATCACTGATGGAGGGATGAAGATACTGACACTAATAGTAGGGAAGGGACCAAGACGTGTCAGAGTTTACCAATGTTTTTCATAGCCTTTGCATGAATTTAGGTATTAAGGTTTTTGAGCAGAATTTGGTACTCAAGTATTGTAGTTGTTTAGATAGGTACATATAGGATGAGATGGTGTTCCTGGACATCTCCTCGCTTAGAATGACATAACGATACACTGTCAAGATTGAGCAAAAGTTTAAACAGAGAAAGTGAGACTTTGGATCTACAAATCCGAAGCAAGGGAAAGTCGCCCCGAAATTGCAGAGAAAAGAACACAGCCAAGGTGGGGTGACCTAGGATAACCTGCTGAAGCCGCAAGAAAATAACAACACCACGAAGAAAAATAAGGACACGTGAAATTGGTGTGAGTTCCATAAGAGCTCCACTCACAACATAAGTGAGTGTTGGGAAAAGCAATCATTGGTGCCCGAGCTAAAGGCTTTTGAATCATACGCATGTTCTGACTTTGAGTTAGAACCTGACGAGGGGAATGAAAAAGGGAAGCAGATCATTGACGCGAAGACTAGTGCCACCGTAACCACCACCAAGATAGATAAGATTGAGCCTGATGATCTAGAGGGGGGGAACACCTATTCTACTCATAGATGTGGGTGATAGGTTCTCCACTGTAATTCATTGTCGACAGCGGGAGACAAAAGAAACTCATCTCAGTAGAATTTGTGAAGCATATGGATCTACCAACTACAACACATCCGCAGTCGTACACCATTAGGTGGCTTCAACAAGGATGAGATCTTTGCATTAGATAGCAGTGTTGGCTTCCCTAAATCATCAAACCCTTCACAAATGAGGTACTGTGTGATGTTTCTCCTCTTGAAGTTTGATGTATTATTAGGACAACCATAATTATGGAAGTGACATGTTGTATATGAGTCTAGACCTCTCTCTATTATTATTTATTTGGGTAATAAATTATACAGGATACCGGAGGTAGCCCCACATACCGTCATCTCATTGATCTCTGCTAAGAAATGTAGTAAGATCATCTCCTGGACTGGGAAAATTGTTTTCTTTCTGATCCACTCTCAAAGTAAGGGGATGATCGTAGCCACATCTATGGCCCCTGGGAAGGGTTCCTCCATGTAGCGGAAGTAGATGGATATGGTCATGGAAGAATACAATGACATCTTCTCCTCACCCATAGGGGTACCCTTGGACTGTCATGTCAAGCATTCAATCGATCTGACTCCCGGAGCACCTCTACCCAACAAGCTGATATATTGTCACTCCATTCTAGAAAATGAAGAGGTCAAGTGGAAAATCTCAGAGTTGTTGCAAAAAGGGCACATTCGACCAAGTTCCTTGCATTGTGGGAGCTTGATTGTACTTGTATAGAAGAAGGATGGGACCTAGAGGCTCTACATTGATTATCGAGCACTAAAAAAAATCAGTGTCAAGAACAAGTATCCAATATCACACATTGATGACCTTCTGGACCAACTTAAGGGGGCCAAGTATTTTAGCAAGATCGATTTGAAGTCTGGCTATCACCAAGTTCCAATAGATCCCACAAATGTATGGAAGATTGCCTTCAAATCCAAGGCATTTTTGAATGATTGATTATGCCTTTCGAGTTGACAAATTCCCCTGGTACTTTATGAGGCTAATGGATGACATCTTGCAGCCCTTCACCAACTCATTCATGGTTTTTTATCTAGAGGAAATCCTCATCTTCAACAAGAGTTGGGAAGAACACTTGCAACACATTTGGTAGGTCCTTCAAACCCTTCAGAAACATAAGTTGTGTGCCAAATTGGAGAAATACACCTTTAGCATGAGCTAAGTCCAATATTTGGGTTACATCGTCGATGAGCATGGTATGCATGTGGATTTGACTAAGATCTAATTCATTCAGGATTGGCCAGCCCCGACCACTCTAATGGAGCTTTGTAGCTTTTTGGGCCTTGCAAATTTTTAACGGAGGTTCGTGTTGGGATTCTACCATATCACTTGGCTTTTGAGTTAGATTACTAAGGGTAGGGTGAAAGTAAATTTTTCCTAGTCCGATTCCCAACAAAAGGAATTTGTTAAGTTGAAGCATCACCTCTTCTCTACACCGGTACTCACAGTGCCAAACCTACAACTGCCATTTGAAATCGAGACAGATGCCTCAAACTATGCTATTGGTGTATTCCTCACCTAGCACGGGCATCTAATGGTCTATCATAGTGAGACACTTTCCGATATAATCTGGAAGTACCCCACCTATGATAAAGAAATGTATTCTATCATGCAGGCTTGTCGATAATGGAAGCATTACATTACAGGGAAGGAGACAATCATCCACACGATCACCGACCTCTTCAGTTTATATAGACATAAGGATAGTTATAGAATTATCACCATCAAAACTGGTATACATATCTACAACAATTCCAGTTGAACATTAAATACAAAAAAGGAAACACCAATCATGTTGCAGACTACCTTAGCTAGCCTCCAGTTGTAGAACTGACTACTATTCTCAACTCTTGTGGTCATGAGACCTTTGGATGGCTGCAACTATACAAAAAAGATCCAGAATTCACCTCCACATACCAGATTCTAGTAAATGGAAAGAAATTTCCTGTTTTCCACCTCCATGATGCATTATTATGCAACCTGGGTCACCTTTGTGTTCCTTTAAGCGAGCGTGCCAAGTTGATTTGGGAGGCGCACTACAGTCAGGTCATAGAACACTTTGGTGTGGAGAAAAATATGGTTTTACTATAAAAGTACTTTTATTGTCCAGAACTCCGACAAGATGTTGGAAAATATATCAAATCTTGCACTACTCATGCCATCGCCAAGTCAACATCAAGAAGCAAGGCATGTACGCTCCTCTGCCTACTCTTATCCAATTATGGGAATCCATATCCATGGACTATATGTCTGGCCTCTCTTCTACCAAGCATGATAATTATTGTGTATTTGTGGTCGTGGACAAATTTTCTAAGATGGCTATATTGGCAACCTACGAGAAAAGTATCATAGTAGAGGACACTACAAAACTCTTCTTTAAACAAGTATGGGTACATTTTAGGATCCTGAAAACCATTATATCAGATTGGGATAGTAGGTTCTTGAGCAAATTCTGATCAAGCCTCTAAACACTATTGGACACCAATCTCACCAAGTTCATTACTTTCCATCCCTAGACTAATGGCCAGACAGAGGTCATTAATAGGATGATAGTGCACATAATCTGCATGTACACCTCCAAGCATCCACAAACCTAGGATGAGAGTCTTCCCTATGTGCAACACAGTTATAACAAAGCTCTCTGTAGCTCAACTGGTCATAGTCCCTTTCGAGTGGGTCTAGGATTTCAAACATTGTGTCTGATTGATGTTGTCATGCCTCACGCAGCTACATAGACAAAATCCACACATGTATTGTCCGAGGTTCATAAATTGACTTTATTGAATGCATCCAACACATCTTCCAACAGGTTCAAAAAATCTTGGGGAAGTCAAATGCCAAGTACAAGTAGCGACATGGTCAACATCAGATGCCACACAAGTTTCAGGCGGGTGACAAAGTTTGGTTGCATTTGCAGAAAGATCCCCTTACCGGAGCTCATCAAAAGCTCAGGCCACTATGATATGTTCCTTACTCCATTACCAAGGCTATGGGAGATAATTATTTTGAGCTCAGCATTCCCCCATTCCTTGGCCTGCACCCAGTGTTCAATGTGTACCACCTTCGACCATACTTTCCACCATCACTGGACACAACAAACATTGCAAAAAAACTCACACCAACAGAGTTAAACCCAAACTACATGGAACATGCCACAACTAATTGGATTATGGACACACAGATCAAGAAAACTCACCAACAGAAGATCCAACTATATCAGGTTGCCAAAGCTGGCCAAGTCCTTCACCAAGGCAAGTGGCTCGCTCACCAAGGACCAAGTTCAACAGAAGTTTCTCCATCTCATGGAGGCACTCAACGCAATGGGGACCATTACTTCCTAATATGGGAGGACCGATCCAGGTGGATGTTGGCGGCCGCTTGCCTATTCCACTTGGACACCCACCATTTTCTTTTTCAGTTTTTTTAGTTTCCTTAATTGTAGCATAATTTACTATTTTTGGCAGTTTTTTGGGTCCTAAACTTCTCGAGTCTTTTTGAGGCCCTAAACGACATTTTGGAAAAACCAAAGAAAAAGTGGGTCCTTAATCAATGTTTAACTCTAAAATTTGTAGTCCTCAGATAGATATTTCTAATGAGGTATTATGTGCATCAAACAGAGATCGTATGCCAAAGTTACAACCCCAGGAAGTTGATGTACCAATTTACCCAAACGTGCCCCATAGTTTTGGTGCTTCATCTCTTAGGGATAGGTTTTTGGATGTTTAGGGTTTTCCATTATTTCTCAATAATAAATAGGCCTTCGAGCCTCATTGTAACACATTTCAGTGGCATGGAGTCGCCACATATCTTCTCAAATATAAGTTACCATTGCCCGAGCTAGTTTTATTTCCATTATGTTTGTAAGCATATTTCAATATTTGTTATTAATGAAATGAAATGTTATTTTTGTTGCATCTATGTATTTATTGTTTTGTGTTCCTGTTTAAGTTCGGATCAAGAATTAAGGTACAACACAAGAGATAAGTTGAATAAGCAAGAAAATTATGAAGAAGTAAATAACTAATTTTTAAATAGATGAAGGGAGACTTATGAAACATCATTATCATGCTCATTCTCATTGTTGGAATTTTTTTTCTCTCTATTTGAAGAATATTTTTGAAAGCATGAGGCATTGATTGCCTCATAATAAGATAGGTACTTGGAGGAACAAGTATTATCCAAAGAATTAGGATGATCATTCACATCTTTCAGAGACAAGGATTTTTTTTTTATTCAACCTCTTTTTCCTTAAGTTACTTTTCTTCTTTTTCTTTAGAATCATTTTGAGATGATTTAGAATCCTAGAAAGGCTTTTGACACAACTTTTTTATATCATTGTTGCTATATTGTAAAGAATAATTATAATAACAATAATAAAACCTAAAATAACTTAAAATTAATATAGTTATATAAATTAAAAGGTTGGTAAATGTTGATAGGCATCGTTGTCACCTTTTGAAAAAAGAGTTCTAGTTGTACAAAAAGTGAAAAAGAACATAGATGTTTGGATCTATCCTCCAAGCCATAGAAGCACTCAAAGCTAAATTGAACACCATCCAATAGATAGTTCTCAGAATTAGCTTTTCAACGGTATATGTAAATCCCCAAATGGACTCCATAACCAAAAGTTAGAGCAAGTTGAAAGCTACCCTTGAAAACCAAAAAGAAAAGGAAAATGTTTAAGTTTAATTTTGGATCTCGCAAATCAGAGTTTTCTAAAGCAGAAGCATGGGAGTGCATCGACAATCAGAAATCAACAATTGTCAATATCGGCTTATCGATAATTAGAGGTCCGGGAGCATATCACAAATCACATAACAGAGGTCCCTGGGAGCAATGAAGCAAGAAGAGAAAAGAGAAAACCAGCCATCAACGATCACTGATATTGGAGATTAGAGGTTCCAGTGATCCCATATATTGGCGATCACCAATTTTAGGAGTCTAGGGCTTCGTACATCGGCGATTGGTGAATCGATGTGCCAACGGGGTAATAAATTTAAAAATGTTGCGAAATGGAAAAGTTCTGATATAGTGTAAAATCACCAAGAGGGCCAAAAACATTTTAAAAATGGAAATCAATGAAAAACCAAGGGCAGACAGACCTTTTCTCTCTGCTCCGGGGGGATGTGTGGCAGAATATTATTGGTCCCAATGGGGCCATGTGGCGGTTGATGTCATCATGACATGGCAGTATGGAGGAAACATGGCATGCTGATTTGACATTTTCAGGGGTCCCATGGGGGCATATCCAAGTGACACATGTCCCCACTCATAAGGTGACACATGGCAGAGGATGAAATCACATCAAATATCACAAATCAATGTTTTCAGGTTGAGGCATGTTATTACACCAAGGTTAAAACCTTGATTGCAATCCACCGATAAATGGGCTCCAATAAGGGGGCTGGCACACGGTCACATAAAGAGCTAAAAGAACCAAGGGCTAAGCACGGAGGGTGTAATTTGCATCAAAAGGAAATCATCAATTGAGAACCTATGATAAAGGGGCTAGCCAATGGTCATAGGGAGAGTGAAGAACCAAGAGCTAAGTAGGACAAACAATCCCGCATATCGATGATCACAAGTATCAAAGGGTGCAAACAAAGATGATGCTATGAAATTGTCGATTGTGATATCTTGGATGGGCCTAATCGATGTTCAGTGATCACAAGATATAGAGGGTGCAGACCCTCCCTTATCCTTTTTCCAGGTGGGCCAAACCACATCACGCATCGAAGATCACAATGTTGGGGAGGAGGCACCAAAGGCAAACATTAGAAATCAACGATATGCAAGATTCCATGTAACAAAGGAAAAGACTCCAGAGGGGAGTCTAAAGGCCCTAATGCCTGAGGAATAAGCGCCTGGTCATAGCCCCTAGTCACATGAAGAAAAAGGGGCTAAAGTGGATCAGAATGTCCCATCTCATAAGGACTTTTAATGGGAAATACTGATGCGATAACTCTATGACGAGGTAATGCATAACTTTAAAGGCATGGTGGGTCAGTAGTTGAGGCATTTAAGAAAGGAGATGGAGCATTCAAAAAATCGGCATGGTCTGACCCTGTGAGGCCCCTTATGACATGAAATCAGGGTTGATACTGACAGAGTAAATGAAGGCATGGAAGCTCAGGAGGACTTGATGACCCAGCATGGTGCTCCATGCAGAGGGAAGACGAAGTACTTCCCAGGTGATCTCTGCTTCTGTACTATGGCATGAAACTAGTAGTTGACCACTTCCAACTTTGAAGAACGAATGATTCGAGCAGTAAAGGCAAAAGCGACAATAATTGACTAAGTGACACAGGAGGCCAGACCATGGGAAAGCAATAACCCAAAGCAAAGGCGATCCCATGGATGGGCATGGAGATATTTTATTGGCGTTTTCATCCAACTGTTGACTCATTTTGTTATCTTGTAATGTGTTGCCATTTAATGAAGCAATTAATCTTCTATAATCATTTTTGGGCCACCGAGCCATCCCAGGATGAGACAGCTAGTCGATCTGAAAGGTGAGGCTCGGCTAAAGATATTTTGTTATAATTATTGTTCAATGCTCCCCTCTCCTGATAAACATTGGGAAGCAACACTTCACAAAGGTTCAGAATCCTAAAGAAAGAACTACATGTTATTTTCAAGGCGGTATAACTTTATGATATATGTATTTCAGAATATTAAGGAAATGGTGGTGATTCCTCCTTCAAGTACTACAATATTTTACTCCCTTGTTTAAATTCCATTATGTTCATGTTTCCTCTCTGACTTCAGGTAATCGTAGCTGCTATAAATGTTTCATACATTCTTACATATTCATTTGTATTGACTTGTTAATGCATGTGCATGTATGGATCTTTGAGATTATATCTTTAAAATTGCACTCCATGAATCATCGCACCCAATCCTCTTTCATCCATTATGTCTACTTGTAACTCAGATAAGTATATAGTTCTTGATGCTTCAAGCTCTATATGATGAGTGTAGAATTCTTGGCGCTTCAAGCTCTATGTGATGAGTTATTCTATCTCCTTATCTTCTCTCATTACTCTACCAAAGCTTATTAAATTGTGGGTCCTTAAACTACTCAACCTCCACTAATTTATACATATATTTATGTGAGTTGTATATGTGAAGAAGTACCACAAATACATGGATTATGCCTTTAGATGAATGAACCACCATACATTGTTTAATATATATATATATATATATAGACAAAAATATATGTGATGTCTCCATCTTCCTGAGAATCATATGAGACACACAAAATCTATATGTTCCAGGCACTGGTCTTGCAAGTAATCTGAGGTTGTCCCTGGAAGCAACGAAAATTTTTTGGTGTTGTTGTCGGAGAACATATTGAAGGATTTTTCCCCTGGGATACAACAAGTTAAGCACTCTTTGTGTAGGTGAGAAAAGACATTCTAATTGCATCCTCATCACCTTGGCAACTCCACAAATCCTTTTGGGAACGGGTTCACTGTGATCAATTTGGGGTTAAAAGCCCACGTTTTGGGGTTAAAAGCCTAGTTTTGTATAAAGAATGTAAATTCTCCGCATTTTATGGTCGTGGAGCGTGAAGATGTAAAGAGTCATCAAGGGTTTCCTCCCTTAGTTTATGTAACTTGTGTTAGCTTTATGAGATCCACCCTTGGTCTGCAGGCCATGGGATTGTATAAAAAGGCAAGTCTTAGAAGAGTCTAAGGCAATTTTTAGTTCAGCTCACATATGTTTTAAGGAGTCAGTAATGTAATGGGTCTGTGAGAGCTAAGAGCAAAGAGTCTTAGCATAGGAAAGAGGCTTTATAACTAAGTGCGTAGAGGCGTAGGGTAGAAGTCCACAACTAAGTGCGCGGACCCCCACAGCTATGTGTGCAGGGTAGTTAGAGTCTATAAAGGAGATCTGAACATCAATAAAGAGAATTATTCAGGAATTACCTGTGTATGAGCTATTTTACTTTTGATATGAATGCATGTGATTATGTTATGTTGAATATTGGGTTTACGATTTAATGTTGCATTGATGCATGAATCTATGTGTTTTTATTTGATATATGAACACAAGTAGGAATATTTGTTTATGCGAAGATAATCATAATACATGTTGAAGTTATCCACTACTTAAGCTAATCTGGGTAAATGCAGAAGTAAGAGTAATTAAAGAGGCACGTAAGTGTCTGAATCACCTGTTTAGCATACATGAAAGACAATTGTAGACCTTTGCGGAGGTCCAAAGGATGACTAATGGAAGTATATCGATAAGCCCTAAAGGGCTTATTGATCTGCACAAAGGAAGGATTAGGGTATAAAATGACATCACTACTATCTTTGGGTGCGAAAACTTGGTTCTTGCATCCCCCAATATAGGGCTTATTGATTTGTGCAAAGGAAGGGTTAGGGTATAAAATGACATCACTACTATCTCTAGGTGAGAAAAATTGGTTCCTGCATCCCCCCATACTGCTTCGAGTGAGACTTCAGTCCGCGCTCCATTGATTGATGCCAAAAGGGCCAGTAGTGTAGGGATTTTCTTGGCTAATTAACGCTGAAGCTGGGGCAGGGCCCATCAAGCCAACAAATGGTTACATTGTTGGGACTATGATCTGCATAATGAGATGTGTAATTTCACATCACTGGAATTCAACTAACAAGGAGATCGAAGACTAATTGGATAGAAAGATCCACTAATTTGTGGCACAAGAGAACAAGAATCCATGATTACGGAAGAACAGTGGTTGGATATATATCTGTACACAAAGATACACAATATCTTCTTTTGTTCCTTCCCGATCGAATTGTATGAGTGGATCGCGAAATTGGTAGACATCCAAGGAAGGTGGAGGCTTGGTGGTCCAATAGTCTGGACCTCGGAGTTAGTGCGGAGATTAGAAGCCTTTAAAGATAAGATCGAATGAATTATCATTCATTGGATCGATCGTATCATAGGAGGGTTTGTGACGAAGTTTGCGGTCGATACCTCGGTCAGTTATAGCGAATTAGAGCGCTGCTTCTTTAAAGTGTCACGAGGTAAGTATTTAAAGTCTTTAAATACCTAGATTAAGATGATCTTGTGTGAAAAGTGGGTTACATAGCTACCTTGATTTTTGGAGCTACACGAAGTGGAAAGACCTTCAGGAATAAAGGGAAAACAAGCCCTGAATATATCCCGCTAATTGAACCTCCTCTGAGTGACGAAGAGGAAGCAGCACATGCTTCTCTGCAGAGCATTGTTCAATTGATAGAGCAAAGCTTCCTGTGAATACCCCATCCACCCACACCACCTCCATCTTCACCTCCTCCACATACACCTTCGCCTACACCACCACCACCTCCACCACCATTCAGTATGGCGAACTCAGTAAAGCTACCTGTGTTCAAGGGCTTGGGAAATGAGGTTACGTACCAGTTTTGGTTCGTTGCAAAGGTTGTATGAGAATCTCAATGTATCACAAATGATTAAATGAAGAAAGAAACGTTGGTTAGTGATTTGCTGGAATGCGCACTAACGTGGTACATTAAGTACTACATTGATAACCCGACGTCTGCGTTGGCAGATATTCAGACCGTGCTGAATAAGGAATTTAGTAGACCTAAGTCTAAAGCGCAATCAATTGTGGGATTCAAAGAGATCGTGATGAAGCCTAGTGAGACACCTTGGGATCTGTATCAGAGATTAAAGTGTACAATCCGCGAAGCTAACATGAATTTGACAGATGAGCAGCACCGTAAATGGTTTGTAGCTTCGCTCCTGCCTCATCTAAGGGTTGTGCTATCACAACAAAAGATTGGAACCCAGGGAGAAGATCTAGAGATTTCAATGAGATTGCATGAGACACCGATGCAAGATGCTAATTTGGGGGTTCAGCAGATTCATGCGTAGTTGTAGAACCTTTGCCTAGAAATGCAGAGTCTAAAGAAGGATAGAATAGCTTAGCCAGAGGTACGCTAGGAAGTTTGGTGCCTGAAATGAAAAAGACAGGGGCATGACAAAGATCATTGCCCAGTCTTCATGAATTATGCTGCAGCAAGAGGACCAATGCCTCGGAGGTCAGAGGATCCAGCAGGGTGAAGTATAGGGCTCGAGCTATGGTGTGATATCTTTCAGGTAGCTGGAAAACATGTGACAGAAAATTGCCATTTGTTACAGAATTTTGTACAGACATCGCAATAGCTCTTCTGCAACTTCTTTCAATCGGTGGGTCATGATGAGCACAATTGTCGTAGTTACGAGTTAATGATGGATAGAACACCTGCATATAGGGTGCAGGTAGAAACCCGGCCTCCGACCAAGGTGATGGGGGAGCGTGAGGTGAATATTAGGGGCACGGACGAGGCCGAGGTGGAGGAGGACCTGGTAGAGGTCAGGGACATGTCATTTGTTACAACTATGGAGGGCAAGGACACCACACGTGAGACTACCCGAATCTGACGCATTTTTCATGCTGATATTGTACTCAGTTTGATCACGCAACTGAAGATTTCCCGGTATTGCTAGCTAAGATATGCAAAAAGGCAGTGCAGCCGACTCAGAACCTGCAGATGATGAGGGATGCGCCTCGCGAAGAGGATCCCAAGGTAAATATTGTGCTACAGAGTGGGATGATGACTAGCAAAGATAAGGGGAAGAAGCTTGAAGAAAGTGAATGGGTTAGCAAAGCTCCAGAAAAGGAGGTCGAATTTGATTTGAATCGCGCACGGGAAACATTTATGGAAGCAAAGAAAATCTTTGCGGAGGCCTCTACCTCAGGAATTTAGGATAAGCCAACTGAAGAGATGGACCCTTCCATGCTTGCTACTTTCTTGGAGACCTGTATGAAGCTGTTGTGCGACAACAAGGCTATGAAAGGACTACAGGAACTGATAAATAAGTGTGTAGGGAAACAAAATGCTCCTGATGAACCACGCGTAGTCAAGAAGATTGGTAAGCATAAGGCAAGAACGAGGCGTGAGATGAGGCTCACTACGTAGATAGGAGAATATGAGATGGATCAAGTAATTCTGGATCTAGGGTCAGACACGAATGTTCTGCCTAAACAAACATGGGAAAGGATGGGGAGACTTACGTTGTAGTGGTCTCTCATTCAATTAAGGATGGAAAATCAACAAAAAATCATCCCCATGGGAAGATTGTAGGGAGTGACAGTTGATATTGAGGGCGCGAGCGCATTACATGATTTTGAAGTGATAGAGATTGTGGATGACAACAATCCCTACCCTTCGCTCCTTGGATCGATTGGGCCATTGACATGAATGGGGTAATCAATTTGAAGAACTGGAATATGATATTTGAGAAGAAATCACTCTACGTAGTAGTGCCCTTGGACCCTACATAAGGATTGCGATATACTAAACCGATCTGCAATTATGAAAGTGATGACGATTTGGACTAGATTTATAAGATAATGGTGCAAGATTAGGATTGGGTGAATCCAACAGCAGATGGACACATTTCTTGGGACCGCGAAATTTCTTGCACATCAGATTCAAATGAGGAGTTGGAGCACTAGCAGAATCGACTGCATGAAGTATCTACGCTACGCTATAATATGATGACCAAGTCATTGCATTGTGTATCGTCAGAGGTAAGAAATATGCCTTACTATGATGGTCTAACTGATGTCGATAAATTTTTTGATTCATTTGAAAGGGAAGTGCCAAAGAAGAATCGCATCCATGCCTTGGATTGGGCACTGCGCGCTACGCCTGCGAGAAGGTGGGGTACACACAAAGACAATTTTTATGATTGGCATGTGTACAGAAAGATGATGAGATTACGGTTTGGTCACCCAAAAGTACAGCTAACAGAGAAATATGATAGAAGGGATGACCCGCACGATCACCTGGCCAAATGGACTAAGGTTTATGGAGTGGAGCCTTAACCTAAATGGGTGCACCTGTTTTGTCATACTTTGGATGTAATACCGATGAACTGGTACTTGGAGATAGAGCTCCGCCATTGCATTGAACAATGGGACATTTTACAGCATGTATTTTTGATAAAGTTTAGCTTTGAGGTTGGGTTTGAAAGTATTAATGAGGCATTGCAGGAAGTTAAGGCAACAATTTTCAAAGTACTACAAGATCCCTTAGACTTAATTCAACCGGATTGGACCACCTAGCTGAGCCACGTGTTGGAGTGCTACAATGTGAATGTCGAAGAAGAGGACGAGAACCTGAGGAACATTAACATCCCAGAGATTAAAGGTCACCGCGAAGTTGAAGGACCACAAATTGAAAATCCAGATATCACCGCGCCGCTAAAAAAAAGAAGTGAACATTGGGACAAAGGTGGAGCTGAAGTTTGCAAATATTGGGGACTACTGGGATGAAGAAACAGTGGATAAGGTTGTTGAATTGCTCCGTGAATACCAGGACTTGTTCCCTACGAAGTTCTCAGACCTAAAGGGGATAATAGGAGACCTGGGTTTATGAAAATTATGCTAAAACCGAACACAAAGCCGATCAAGCAGAGGCCTTACTGCCTCAATCCGAAGTATAAAGAAAGGGTCCGCTTAGAGTTGGATAAAATGCTTGTGGTCGGCATAATTGAACCAGTAGAGGATTCTGATTGGGTAATCCCAATGGTAGTTCAAGACAAGAAACAGAAGGATGAAATAAGGATATACGTAGACCTCAGGAAGTTGAATGATGCATGCGTGCATGATCCCTTTCCAACTCCTTTAACTAACGAAGTACTGGATAATGTTGGCGGTCAGGAAGTGTATTCATTCATTGATGGGTTCTCTAGGTACTATCAGATAAATATCACACCAGAGGATAGAAGTAAGACAACTTTCGCGACTGAATGGGGATGCTTTCAGTATACTGTGATTCCTTTTGGGTTGAAGAACATGTCGACGATCTTTTCACACATGGTCGTCATGACATTCAAGAACTTCATTCACAATTTTTTGGAGGTATACTTCAATGATTGGACAGTGTTTAGGTTGGTAAAGCACCATGTAGCTATTCTACGCTTGATGTTGGATACATGCCGGAGGTACCAGATTGCGTTCAATTTGAAGAAATGCTTGTTTTGTGTCCCTTTTGGGATCTTGCTGGGTCATGAGGTATGCAAGCAAGGCTTGATGGTAGACCCTGCTAAGATCGCGGTTATAATTAATTTGGAGGCACCAAGAAGCGTGAAACAGCTGTGTGCAACATTGTAGCATACATGATACTATAGAAAGTTCATCAAAAACTATGCCTAGATTACCATGCCAATGGAGAAGCTGCTAAAGAAGGATGCTATGTTCTGTTGGAATGAAGAGTGTCAGCAAAAATTAGATGTGTTGAAGGAAAATATGGTCACCGTGCCGATCCTAGTATTCTCGAATTGGAAGAAGGAGTTTCATGTGCATGTGGACGCGTCATGTATTATGCTCGAGGCAGTACTAACATAGGACGGTGAGGGAAAGCTGGATCACACTATAGCATTCGCAAGTAGAAATTTTTCTAAAGCTGAGAATAAATATTCAACGACAGAGCACAAAGGATTGGCTATGGTGTACGTGATTCAGAAGTTCAGACATTACTTATTAGCTAGACATTTCAAGATGTATACAAACCATTCTGCATTAAAGGACTTGGTGAACAAGCCTGTGTTGGGGGGGAAGATATGCAAGATGTTGTTCCTATTTTAGGAATATGAATTTGAATTTATTGTGAATCCAGGACAACTAAATACAGGACCAGATCATCTGTCGCACATTGAAACAGGAGAGGATCCTACTAATTTAGAGGAAGGACTGCCCGACGCGCAGCTATTTGCATTGCATGTTGCGAACAATCACTTTGTAGATATCATACACTTCCTGATGACAGGGATGGCTCCAAAAGGGTATACTAGTCAACAAAATAAGGAGCCAGTGGTGCATGCGACAAACTTTTCTGTCATTGCAAGGAATTTATATAAAATGGGCTCTGATGAAATTCTGCAAGTTATGTACTAGCTTTTAACGAAACAACATCCTTGCATAAGCTCATGGAGGAGCTTGTTAGAGTTAGTATTTTCACACTGCCATCAATGATTAAAACTCCTCTTTTATATCATATTAGTGTCCCATTTGAAATTTTTATCATTCCACCTAGGTCATCATGTAAAAATTTACTCACTGATGGTAGCCCAAAATCAAAAATCAAGATCCTCTCTCAAAAATTTATATTTGTTGGCACACCTTCATGTGTCTTGTTGAGCATACATTGACTATAACATCTCATTTCATCATGTTTTATGTCAGTCAAGTCCACCTGGAGTTCAATCATTCAAAGTCCCATTAGGTCACTTAGGTTTCATTTTCCAAGGTCCAATAAAACATCATATCAATGCATGAGGCCAACAAAGTATGTGAGAGAAGTAAATAATATCCCTTTTTTCAGTCAAATAAGGGTTTAAAAGCATGTAACCATGGTCGTTGAAGTTCCAAATTTGATTTTAACCAAGAATTTCATTCCAGTTTGTAATTTTATTTTAAAAGAGAGATGTAATAATTTTTATTTTATTTATGTAATTTTATGTTTATCATATGTAATAAGTCACTATTTTAGTTGTTTAATCAACATCCATTACCAATATCATCCAAACAAAAATCAAAGTGAAGATTTCCAAAGCTTTAGCATCATCCACCTGCAAAAGAAAAAGTCAGAAAACAAATTAGCAAAGAGGTCAAAAAGGGATCAAATGAAACCTTAGAAAGTGGGTTTGAAAAGCAAAATATCAAACTCACTCACCTATAAAATACTTCTTGCCTTCAAATTTACCTTCATTTGCCTCCTAGCACTCATTGAGCAAACCCCAAGAGAGTTTTTTCGCACTTCTGGGGAAAATTAGCAGAAACAGAACAAGCGTTGTGCGTTTCCTTCTGGCATTGTGTGTCTCCTTCTGGCGCTGTGCATTTGGCTAGCGTTGCGCATTTCCTTAAGGCATTGGGCGTTCCCTTAAGGCGTTACATGTTTGGCTAAGGCGTTGCAAACTATCCACTTGCATTGTGTGTTTGTCCAACAACACTCCAGCTACCGACTCAGCTCCTCCAAAGAGTTCTCAGCCTTAAAACAAGTAAGCAGTAGTTGAAGCATGTGCTTTTCCTCCTCCTCAAGTTAATTCCTAAATGCTTGATAGGTTTATTGAATATTTGGTGTTTAATCATATCTAAACCCTAGATATCCCCCCAACACTACCCTTGCACTCTCATTCCCCTTTATATATTTCCTTTCACCCTTCTTCCATTTTCCTAAATCTTTATATCCTAGATACTCCATAAACCTTTATCCTCATTACACCAAGTCCTAGGCAATACCACACTACCTAGGCCCCCAAACCCTTCTATTGAAAACGATTTCTCCCATCCCCAAACTATCATACCACTACCCTATATCCCTCTTCAAATATATATACCCCGACATCCATCATCTTCCTATTTACTATCCCTAAAAACTACATTCCCCCTACCTTACACCTACCTAGGGTTTGATACTAAACAACATGGCAGAGGAAGAATATAGACCACATAGTGAGGAAGAGGAAATAAATAGAGAAGAAGACAAGAATAGAGGATGCCATACAAAGGAGGACATATACACAGGTTTGAGCCCACAGATCTAACGGAACTCCTAACATCCACAATGATTATCACATCCTTCAAATGGCTAGGTTGTTATGATTTTTGTGAACAAGTGCATGCAGTCCAACATCATCCTGAGTTGACTAGGCTCTTTATTACTAAACTTCAAGACAACCAAGTCACTCTTGTAGGCATAACTTTCACTTTGTCTACTGCCATCATGTCAACTACCATTGGGATTCCAGATCTTGGGGAAAAGTGGTTTAAACAGGGTGATTTGGAGAGGCATTATTATGAGCCTTACATGAAAACAAGATACAAAAATGAAAGAAGGGGCTATTTTCCTTTTTCACACCTCCTTAACAGATATACCTCAATGATGAATATTATTATGAAGTATTTCTCATGTGAAGGTAGATTCTTCAGAGTCTATTCTTATCATATCCAGCTCTTAATGCATTTCAGTAGGGTAAAAATGCTCAATATACCCTACTATATTTTCAGGAGTGTTGAGAAGATGGCCTACATTGCCCAAAAGGGGGAGTACAAATATCAAATGAAGAGCCTATTTCATCATTCCCTCACCAAAATCATAGTCCTTTACCATCTCAAGGAACTCAAGATTGCATGGAGCACTTTCATAGCTAATCCCATATTCACTCATGCACCCACTCAAAATGTCCAAAGCATCCCTTCATCATCTCATCCATCCACCTCCATTCCTCCATCTCAGCCCATACATCATTCATCTTCATCTAATGAGTCAGCCACACCATCACCTCCATCATCACCATTTCATGAGCCTATTCATTCACCTAGTAGAGATGAAGGCAGAGAGCAAGAGCACATTGAGCATGGTGAGATCAGAAAGCCTAAACGGGCTGGTTTGGGTACCTTGACACATACCTTTCAAAGAGGGCATAAGAAAGTGTTTTTCCCATATATTGTGGGAGGGGCCTTGCCTTCTTCATCAGCAAAGCAGGTACAGAAGGGTAAGGAAAAGGTGACAGAGGTAGATACCAGCAGTAGGAGGAGGACCTCCTTGAGATAGAGCAGTATTTTCACTTAATTGACCTAAGTGAAAATGATGACAGTGAAAACACAACCATTTTCATCAAAGAGATGAATGCACTCATAGGAGAGCTCCAGGTCAACTTGCAAAGGGCCAAATACATTATTTCATACTATGAGTAAGAACACAAACAGTTTGAGGTCAAACATGATCTTATGGAGATTCAGCTCATCAAGGAAAAGTGAGAGGCTGAAAAGGCTAAGGCCTTACTTGATGAGGCATATGGAGAATATAGTGACCAGCTAGAAGAACATGTGCCAAGAAGAAGGCCAAGGACTAGAGGCCTAAAGAGAGCTTTGGAGCTAGAAAAGAAAAAGGAGTCTAAACTAGCTAATGAGCTCACCCTAAATGAGCAATTTGGAAAAATGGTAGATGAGAACAGGGAGCATTGGCTTGAGAAGGTGAACACTAATCTTGAAATCCTCTTAGACAAAGCCAAAAGAGACATTTGCATTCAAATAAATATGGCAAATTCCTATTGCCAAAGAAACCAAATAGCAAGGGCAAAGCTCAAAACTGCTACGGCAAGAATTGAAGCCCTAACTCACCATGAGGAGAAAAAGAACCTTGACATACTTTTTGAGGCCTCACTCCATGCCTATCCACCTCATACATTAGCTTCTCAAATAATTTTGAATTCCCTTGGCTCAATTTTTGTCATCTAGTATATTTTGTATTTTTAAGGCAATTTCTATATCAGCACTTTAGTCAAACGCGCAGTGCCTTAGGCATTGCGCACTTCTTGGAGGCACCTTTTGGAGGAATGGCCACAACCATTGGGTTCAGAAGCACCAAGACAGTTACAAAAACCATGTTTCCAGCCCTGGAAGGAAAAACTGGTGGGTGAAAAAGGCAAAAAATCATGTTTCTGCCTCTTTTCTGGACTAGGAACTACGTGTTTGAGTAGTCTTCGTAGATTGAAATTTTGGAGGGGAAATAAAGTCCATTTTGAAAACCAAGGGCAGTTTTGGAAACTAGACAGGATAAGCTTTCCAATGAGATTTCTTGGGCTAGATTTGGATGTCAAGAAGGTAGTCAAAAGTCAGCTTGAAGATGGTGTTGCACGTTTGATAGTGGCGCTGCGTGTTTGACAGTCAGCCCAGAATTTCACTGTTTCTCTCCAAATTGATTTTCACCTATGGGAAATTGATGTTTTACTGATGTAATTAATAAGGATGTTGTAATTATTATGTTTTTATTGTTACCTATGGTAAATACATTAGGTAAATGGCCTACATGACTTGTAATCAATCAGTTTTCTTAAGTTAGGGATGAGTCACTTTGACCACCCTATGCTCTAGCTACCAGTTCAGGTTTTATTGCAACTACTCCTCCTTTCATGGATTCGACCCCTGAGGCTAGGATAAATTGATTTGAGGCCTATAATATGTATTTTATCAGTCATTCTATAGGTTGGACTCCATTGGATATTGTATTAGTGTTTCAGACTTTGGCATGAAATATATTGGATGAGTTGTAGCTATTTTGGTGGGATTCCCATGGCATGGTATTTTGACATTGTTTCTTCTGCAGTTTCATATGTATGAATGTTTTGTACCTTCCATGATTCATTTCACTCTAAGCATGTTTGGTTTTCAAGGTGTGATAAGCAAAATTCATCTTGTATGCTCTGTTTTGGGAAAATCATCATAGATTGTTTCATTTCTTCAATTTAAAAAGAATTCATGGTTTTCATGCTCTTTTTAGAACCTCACCAGTCTAAACCATTTCATCACTATACTACAAAGTATTAAAGTAACTTTCTACCTTGCCCCATCAAATGTCAGCAATTCTGACTCTCTTTTTCCCTGACCTAGTTCACTCTTTGACCTAATTCACTAATCCAGTGACTACCCCAACCAAATCAAATCAAAACAACCTCTATACTTTATACCTAGCTTAAAACCCTAATACATTGAGCCCTCTTGGCTGTGATTCTTTGGAGAGAGCCCTCTCTAGCTTGGTAGGGCTAGCTACCAAGTCAAAAGGTTGGTATGTGGTTACCTCAGTTGGACTCTTCCTCAGCCATGGAGATCCAAAGGAGTGATAACATGTTGGAGTTGTTTCCGAGGACACGAGAGATCATATCTTCCCTGGTAAAAAATGACAAAAGGTTGGATCTGATTACTGATGGTGGATAGTGATCAGACACATATGAAGGCCAAAACATTCACCTAGCAACTCCAACTTGATTCAAAGACTCCACTGGCAGCAGGATCCAAAAATCAAAATGAGTTCTCAATCCAGAAGGTGTGGTCCTCTGCATCAAGATCATGTTCCAAGCATTCCAAATCGTATGCCTCAGGTAGATTGGCAAGAATACTTGCCAAAATTTAGAGATGAAAAAGGTGATGATGCTACACTTCATTTAATAAGATTTCATATGCATGTGCGTAAGCTGAGGATTAATTTTCATGAAGATTGTTTAATGAAGATGTTCATGGTCATATTAAAAGAAAAAGCATGGTTTTGGTGTGAAAGCTTGCCTCCTGCTTGTATTTATTCTCTCAAAAAATTTCACTCAGTATTTTGTGAGAGTATAGAGAAGCTTATCCTTCTTTGCTTTTGATTGAGGATTGTTGTGATCACTTTGAGAATTTTATTCAAGAGCTAGAAAGTGCTTATGGCGATGAAGAGTTTATGGATGATGAACTCTTAGATGCTTTGAATGAAAACCCTTTTCACCACCATGAGAAGATAATGGATCCTACCCTAGATGACAGTGAACTTGAGCAGAATTCTTCAAAAGATGACAATGATCTTCCATCATACGAAGTTGATAATAATTTGCAGTAGTCTTGCCAATATTCAAGTGGTCAAGATATA
>APFE031527911.1:66076-83145 GCA_000404065.3 Pinus taeda
GAGTCTATTTTTAGACTGCCAGTCAAAAAATAGAACAGTCAAATATTATTAGCTCTTAATAATATTTTGACTATAAACATTATCTTATCCTCTTGCAGCACTTCAGTTCGAGCTACGGATGTGGCACATGCAACTACCAGAAGGAAATATGCTTTTCTTATGGGTTAGTTGAGCTATTGCATGAAGTACTTCAGTTAGAACTCAAGTGATTGAGTTTGGTGGAGTTGAATGAGGAGTTGATGGAGTTGTGTTCAGTTTGACTTAGTTGAACTAGTTGTATTTAGTCTAACTAACAAATACACTAGTGAGAGTGGTGTGAATTAATTATTAATTAATTCACTAATTATTAACTCATAAATCAACTAAAGGATACATCAGTTAACTCAGTGCATGGACAGTTCAGTGGAGACAAGTGTTAGAGGTGAGTGAAAGGGCAAGACATCTGTCAGTTGTGACTATAGTTGTGCATGAGATTTGCACAATCAGTGGATGGAGATTGCCAATGAGGATTGTGTAGTGCAACACAAGGGAAATACAAGTTTGGATCAGCCATTCTCATCTATTCCCATGCAGGATTGCGCAGTGGAGACAGGCAAGCAGCGAAGGAGATTTGAACCTGTGATTAATTCAGATTTGAGATAGTTTGTGTGTAACAGGTGAAGATAGTATTGAGTACTTGCAAGGAGTATTGTACTATGTATTGTTGCATGTTCTCAATCAATATAATATACAGATAGTTGGGGGTTTTCAGCTGTATGCTTTCCCCATGATATATTGTGTTAATATGTGTGATTGATGTTTCAATGTGCGTATGCGATTATTTCTTAATTCCGCAAATTGATGATCAACGTAGAGGAGGTTATGTATTATGCATGATTTCACAAATAGTGTATAATTAGGATAATCTCTGTGAATAAGTGTCATATTATTCAAAATTTCTACATGTTGCGCATTTGGTTGAGGTGTTGTGCACTATGCACTGGTGCTGCGCGTTTGTCTAGCAACACTCCAGCTACCTCCTCACCTCCTCCAAAGCGTTCTCAACCTTAAAACAAGTAAGTAGTAGCTGAAGCATGTGCTTTTCCTCCTCCTCAAGTTAATTCCTAAGTGCTTGATAGGTTTATTGAAGATTTGGTATTTAATCTTATATCTAAACCCTAGATATCACCCCAACACTACCCTTGCACTCTCATTCCCCTTTATATATTTCCTTTCACCCTTCTTCCCTTCCCCTAAATCTTTATATCTCAGATACTCCCTAAACCTTTATCTTCAAAACCCTAAGTCCTAGGTAATACCACACTACCTAGGCTCCCAAACCCCTATATTGCAAACTATTTCCCCCATCCCCAAACTATCATACCACTACCCTATATCCCTCTTCAAATACATATACCCCTACACCCATCATCTTCCTCTTTACCCTTCCCTATTTACTATTCCCTAAAAACTACATTCCCCCTACCTTACACCTACCTAGGGTTTGATACTAAACAACGTTGATCCAAGTGGATGTTGGTGGCCACCCACCTGTTCCACTTGGACCCCCACAACTGTCTCTTTTAGTTTTTCAGTTTCTTTAATTGCAGCACAATTTACTATTTTTAGTAGTTTTTCAGGTCCTGAACTTCTGGAGCTGTTTTGAGGCCCTAAACGACTTTTTTTTGGGAAATATGTGAGCAACATGGGTCCATGGACTAATATTTCTCTTCCAAAAGTTATAGTCCTTGGATAGATCTTTCTAACAAGCTATTGTGTGCGTCAAATAGAGATTGTATGCCAAAGTTACGACCCTGGGAAGTTGATGTACCAATTTACCCAAAACGGGGCCCATAGTTTGGTGTTTCATCTCGTAGGGTTAGGTTTTTGGATGTTTAGGGTTTTCCATTATTTCTCAACAATAAATAGGCCTTGAAGCCTCATTTTAGCATAGTTCGAAGGCATGTAGCTACCAAATCTCTTCTCAGAGATAAGCTACCATCGTCCTAGCTAGTTTATTTCCATTTTTGGTTGTAAGCATATTTCAGTATTTTACATTACTGAAATGAAGTATTACTTCTGTTGCATCTATGTATTTATGGTTATCTTTGTAATTTTTTGCATCCCTATTTAAATATGGATCAGTGGTATTCGAGCGGTTTGTTTTTTCTCTGCTTTTCTTTGCATGTCCCCAACGAGGTCTGGATATAAGGAGCTAGGGCTCAATCTGGGTGAACCTTTTCAAGATCACCCTCGCAAACCCCGATGGCCTCCCATGGCCAATGAAAACAAAGATAAGGGGGTAGAATATCTTATCAAAATCTTGCTCGAAGAATCCCTCGAGCAAAAAAGGAATGTGATGATGGAAAAATTCACCCAGATCCTTCAGCGACTACCCAGAGGTGATGCATCGGCTTCCAACAGCTACTCTGGAAACGCCACACCCTTTAAGGTACAAGTTAATTTTGAAAACCCCATATTTGAGGGTTAGATAGACACATATGTCGTAGATAAATGGTTAAATCTGCTAGATGGGTATTTTTCTGTTCATGATTTTTCTAGTCGGTAAAATATTATTTTCTCTCTTCTCAAAGAAGCCCCCCCAAGTCAAGGACTGGTGGGAAACCTATTGAAAGAAGAAGGATGAAAGTACGGGCTCACTATTTTAAGCCGCACCCACTTGGAATTCATTCTGGGATGCCATCAAGGAGCAGTACTACCCTATCAAAATTTAAGAGGACAAATGCATAAAGTGGACGATGTTGCGGCAGGGAAGGGACAAGGATGTGCCAAAGTTCACAAACATTTTTCATACCCTTCACACACATTTGGGTATCAAAGATTCTGAGCTACATTTGGTACTCAAATATCACATCTGCCTACACAGATACATCCAGGATGAGATGGAGTTCCTAAACATCTCTTCACTCGGCACGACGTACTGATACACTGTCAAAATCGAGCAGAAGTTTAAACAAAAGAAGTGAGACTTTGGATCTATGAATCTGAAGAACAAAGGACAAAGCCAAGGTGGGGTGACCCAAGATAACCCGTCGCAGCTGCAAGAAAATAACAACACCATGAAGTCAAAGAAGGACATTGGAAAGTGGTGTGAGTTCCATAAGAGCCCCACTCACAACACAAGTGAGTGTCGGACCAAGAAATCGTTGGTGGCTGAGTTGAAGGCTTCAGAATTAGATGCATGTTCCGACCCTGAGTCAGAACAGGACAAGGGGAATGGCCAAGGGAAGCAAATCATTGACGCAGAGCCCAATGCCATTGTTGCCACCGCCAAGGTCTAGAAGAATGAGCCCAAAGATCCAAAGGAGGGGGGGCATCTTTTCCACTCACATATGTGGGTGAAGGGTTCGCTGCTACAATTCATTGTTGGCAGTGGGAGCCAAAAGAACCTCATTTCAGCAGCGGTCATGAAGTGGTTGGGCCTACTGACTACACCACATCCACAACCGTACAGTATTGGGTGGCTTCACCAAGGACAAGATCTCTGAGTTCGCCAGCATTGCCACCTTCCCTACAGTATCAAGCCCTTCACAGACTAGGTATTATGTGATGTTGCACCTCTGGATGTTTGTGATATATTATTAGGCCAACCATACTTATGGAGGTGACATTCTGTGTATGACTCAAGGCCTCGCACAATTATTATTACTTTGGGTAATTCATTATACAGGATACCAAAGGTAGCCCCATCTACCACCACCTCTTTGATCTCTTCTAAGAAAGGCAGTAAGATCATATCCTAGACTAGGAAATTTATTTTATGTCTGGTTCGCTCTCAAAGTAAGGGGAAGATCATCACCACATCCATGACCCCCGCAAAGGGTTCCTCCATGCAGCAGCAGCAGCAAATGGATATGGTCATGAAAGAAGACAGGAACAACTTCTCCTCACCCACAGGGACACCATTGCAATATCAAGTCAAGCATCCATTCGATCTGACTCCTAGAGCACATGTACCCAATGGGTCGAGATATCGCAGCTCCATTCTGGAAATTTCCAAGTACAAGCAGCGACATGATCAACATCAGGTACCACACAAGTTTCAAGTGGGAGAGAAAGTTTGGTTGCATTTGCAGAAAGAACGCCTTACAAGAGCCTATCCCAAGGCTATGGAAAACAATGCTTTGGAGCACAACATTCCCCCATTCATTTTCTTGCATTGAGTGTTCAATGTGGACAACCCTCTGCCATGCTTCCCACCATTACTGGACACATCATAAATTGCAGAACAACTCACCAAGGACCAAGTTCAGCAGATGGAGGAACTTAACGCAATGGGGACCATTGCTTCCTAAAGGGGGTGAATGATCTAGGTGGATGTTGGTGGCCACCCAGCTATCCAACTTGGACCCCCACAATTGTCTATTTTAGTCTCTCAGTTTCCTTAATTGTAGCACAATTTACTATTTTTAGCAGTTTTTCGGGTCCTAAACTTCCGGAGCCGTTTTGAGGCCTTAAACAACATTTTTTGGGAAATATGGGAGCGACATGGTTTCATGACTGATGTTTCTCTTCCTAAAGTTGTTTTCCTCGGATAGATCTTTCTAATGAGCTATTGTGCGCATCAAACGGAGATTGTATGCCAAAGTTACGACCCCGGGAAGTTGATGTACCAATTTACCTGAAACGGGGCCCATAGTTTGGAGTTTCATCTCCTAGGGTTAGGTTTTTGGATGTTTAGGGTTTTCCATTATTTCTCAACAATAAATAGGCCTTTGAGCCTCATTGTAACATAGTTCTAAGGCATGTAGCCGCCACATCTCTTCTCAGAGATAAGCTACCATCACCCTAGCTGGTTTATTTCCATTTCTAGTTGTAAGCATATTTCAGTATTTTACATTAATGAAATGAAGTATTATTTTTGCTGCATCTCTGTATTTATGGCTATCTCTATAATTTTGTGTGTTCCTGTTTAAATCCAGATCAAACATGGCAGAGGAAGAATGTATACCACATAGTAAGGAAGAGGAAACAAATAGAGAAGAAGATAGGGAACAAAGGAGGCCACACAAAGGAGGAAAGATACACAGGTTTGAGCCCACAAATCTCAGGGAAATCTTAGCATCCCCTATGACTATCACATCCTTCAAATGGCTAGGTTGTTATGATTTTTGTGAAAAAGTGAAGGTAGTCCAACATCATCTTGAGTTGACTAGGCTCTTTATTACTAAACTTCAAGACATTACCAGGTCACTCTTGCATGCATAACTTTCACTTTGTCTACTGCCATCATATCAGCTACCACTGGGATTCCAGATCTTGGGGAAAAGTGGTTTAAACAGGGTGATTTGGAGAGGCATTATTATGAGCCTTACATGAAACCAAGATATAGAAATGAAAGAAGGGGCTATTTTCCTTTTTCACACATCCTTGACAGATATGCCCCAATGATCAATATTATTATGAAGTATTTCTCATGTGAAGGTAGATTCTCCAAGGTCTATTCTTATCATATCCGGCTCTTAATGCATTTCATAGGGTAAAAATGCTCCATATACCCTACTATCTTTTCAAGAGTGTTGAGAATATGGCCTACATTGCCTAAAAGATGGAGTACAAAGATTAAATGAAGAGCCTATTTCATCATTCCCTCATCAAAATCATAGTCCTTTACCATCTCAAGGAACTCAATATTGCATGGATCACTTTCATAGCTAATCCCATATTCACTCATGCACCCACTCAAAATTTCCAAAGCATCCCTTCATCATCTCATCCATCCACCTCCATTCCTCCATCTCAGCCCATGCATCATTCATCTTCATTTGATGAGTTAGCCACATCATCACCATTTCATGAGCCTATTCATTCACCTAGTAGAGATGAAGGTAGAGAGCAAGAGCACATTAAGCATGGTGAGATCATCCCATATTGGGTACCTTGACACATACCTTTCAGAGAGGGCATAGGCAAGTGTTTGCCCCACATATTGTGGGAGGGGCCTTTCCTTCTTCATCAGCAAAGCAGGTACAGAAGGGTAAGAAAAAGGTGACAGAAGCATATATCTAGCAGCAAGAGGAGGACCTCCATGAGACAAAGAAGGATTTTCACTTAGTTGACCTAAGTGAAAATGATGACAGTGAAAACACAGCCATTTTCATCAAAGAGAAGAATGCACTCATAGGAGAGATCCAGGTCAACTTGCAAAGGGCCAAATACATTATTTCATACTATGAGCAAGAAAACAAATAGTTTGAGGTCAAACATGATCTTATGGAGATTCAGCTCATCAAGGCAAAGAGAGAGGCTGAAAAGGCTAAGGCCTTACTTGATGAGGCATATGGAGAATATAATGACCAGCTGGAAGAATAGGTGCCAAGAAGAAGGCCAAGGACTAGAGGCCTAAAGAGAGCTTTGGAGCTAGAAAAGCAAAAGGAGTCTGAACTAGCTAATGAGCTCACCCTAAATAAGAAATTTGCAAAAATGGTAAATGAGAACAAGGGGCATTGGCTTGAGCAGGTGAAAAATCATCTTGAAATCCTCTTAGACAAAGCCAAAAGAGACACTGACATTCAAAGAAATATGGAAAAGTACTATTTCCGAAGAAACCAAATAGCAAGGGCAAAGCTCAAAACTGCTAGGGCAAGAATTGAAGCCCTAACACACCATGAGGAGAAAAAGAAGCTTGACATACTTGTTGAGGCCTCACTCCATGCCTAGCCACCTCAAACATCAGCGTCTCCAACAATTTTGAAGACCCTTGGCTCAATTTTGGTCATCTAGTATTTTCTGTCTTTTTAAGGCAATTTCTATATCAGCACTTTGGTCAAACGTGCAGTGCCTTAGGCATTGTGCACATTTTGGAGGAACTTTTTGGAGGAATGGCCACCACCATTGGATTCAAAAGGACCAATATAGTCAGGAAAACCATGTTTCCATCTCTGGAAGGAAAAACTGGTGGGTGATAAAGCCAAAAAATCACCTAAAAATCATGTTTCTACCTCTTTTCTGGATCAGGCACTGCGCGTTTTAGTAGTGTTGGGATATTGCAATTTGGAGGGGAAAATCAAGCCCATTTTGAAAACCAAGGCAATTTTCGAAAACTAGACAGGATAGTCTTTCCAATGAGCTATCCTGGGCTAGATTTTAACATCAGGAAGGCAATCAAAAGTCAGCTTGAAGATGGCACTGCATGTTTAACACTTGCGCTGCACGTTTGACAATCAGCCTAGATTTTCACTGTTTCTCTTCAAACTAATTTTCACCTATAAGAAATTGATGTTTTACTGATGTAACTAATAAGGATGATGTAATTATTATTTTTTTACTATTACCTAGGGTAAATACATTAGGTAAATGGCCTACATGACTTGTAATGGATCAGTTTGCTAAGTTAGGGGTGAGTCACTTTGACCACCCTACACTCTAGCTACCAATTTAGTTTTTGTTGCAATTGCTCCTCCTCTCATGGATTCAACCCCTGAGGCTAGGATGAGTTGGTTTGAGGCATATATTATGTATTTTCTCAGTAATTCTATAGGTTGGACTCCATTAGATATTCTATTAGTGTTTCATACTTTGGCACATTGAAATATATTGGATGAGTTGCAACAATTTTGGTGGGATTCCTATGGCATGGTATTTTGACATTGTTTCTTCTTCAGTTTCATATGTATGAATTTTTTGTACCTTCCATGATTCATTTCATTCTAATCATGTTTTATTTTAATGGTTTGATAAGCAGAATTCATCTTGTATGCTCTGTTTTGGGAAAATCATCATAAATTGTTTCGTTTCTTGAGTTTAAAAAGAATTTATGGTTTTCATGGTTTTTTTAGCACCTCACTAGTCTAAACCATTTCATTACTACACTACAAAGTGTTAAAGTAACTTGCCTACCTTGCCCCATCAGATGTCTGCAATTCTGACTCTCTTCTGCCCTGACCTAGTTCACTCTCTGACGCAATTCACTTACCCAATGACTACCCCAACCAAATAAAATCAAAACAACCTCTATACTTTATACCTAGCCTAAAACCCTAATCCATTGAGCCCTCTCGGCTTTGATTATTTAGAGAGAGCCCTCTCCGGCTTGGTAGGGCTAACTACCAAGTCAAAAGGTTGGTCTATGGTTACTTCAGCTAGACTCTTCCTCAGCCTTGGAGATCCAGAGGAGTGATAAAAGATCCATGGGAGGACATTATGCAGGAAAAGCTACAACGCAGAAGATTTTACGTGCTGGGCTATGGTGGCCGACACTTCATAAGGATTACAAGGCTTATTGTAAGGCATGTGATGCATGTCAAAAGATGGGCAGGCCATCGCAAAGGGATGAGCTACCTCTAAATCTGCAGATGTCATTGCAGTCATTCTAAAATTGGGCGAATGACTTTGTAGGACCATTTTAACGTCCAAGAAAGAAGACGGGTGCATCGGACATCATCATTGTGACTGAGTATTTGACTAGATGGATGGAGGCACACCCTGTAAAGGACTGTATAGGGGCAACAATAGCAAATTTCATCTTTGAGTCTGTAATGACTAGATTTGGTTGTTCGAATATTTTGATGAGTGGTCGTGGTACGCATTTCTTTAATGAGACAATTAGTGTGTTGACGAAGGAATTCTAAGTTTATCACCAAAAGAGCACGTTGTATCACCTACAGGCTAATGGGACAGTGGAAGCGTTCAATAAGATATTGGAGAATGCACTGATGAAGGTTTACAATGCACAAAGAAATGACTGATATGCACGTACCCGCAGTGTTATGGGCTTACAAGACGACTTGCAAAAAGCTGACTGGACAAACGCCTTTCAAGATGGTTAATGGCATAGAAGATGTGATGTCGATGGAGTACATTGTACCTAGTCTACGCATAGTAGCATTCACAGGAATGGCGGATCGTGAAGCCCTAGAAGAAAGGCTTGCATAGCTGACAAAGCTTGAAGAGGATAGACTTTTGGCTAGATTCCATCAGCAAGTTCAAAAGCAGGGCGAAAAGGCATGGCACGATTGACACATCAAATTGCGCAGCTTCAAGGTAAATGATTTAGTATTATTATATGTCAGCAAGTTTGAAAAATTTCCAGGAAAATTTTGGATGCATTGGCTGGGGCCCTATGTCATCAAGGATATTACCGATGGTGGAGCAGTTCAGCTGGTGAAGTTGAATGGAGAGCCATTTCCAGGGAAGGTGAATGGTAGCCGATTGAAGCCATACATCTAGGATCCATCCAAATGACTATATGGTGGAGGCACAGTCTTAGTGCTCTAAGCAGCTGAAAGGAGGCGCGGGTCTATAAACTACACTGCCTGGGTTGTAGAGTTGCACGGCTGGGGGACTGGGGAAGGGAGGAATGCCACAGTATCGGCAGAAGTGCGAAGGGAGATGCACTATAAGAGGAGAGAATGGGCATGGCAGCCAGAAAGTGACCATTATGGTCACTTTTCATGAGTTGATAGTGGGAAAATGGCTAAATGGAGCAGGGGTGGCCTTTAAGTTGGAATTTACGAGTGAGATCTATGAAAATCTTCCGCTAATATAGCATTTATGAGCGGATTTTGGGGGGAACAGTCGTATTCAAATTCGAATTTTCCTATAAATTACATATGGTTGCCCAACGAAAAACACTTTGCATTCTAAGAATTGAGGTGTTGAGCTATCAGGTGCGCATGAACCCTAACTATTTCAAGGCTTTGGTGGCTAGTTCAATATTTGACAAGTTGCCTAAAGCAACCAGGAGCTTCTTACTAGATTCATGTTGACACCCATGGAAACCACAAGTGCTGGAGGATTGATGGCATTTGAGGGAGCTTCCCCTAAGATTGCAAGTGTAGAAGTGCCCACAGAAGTGCCAAAATCACAGAGGCCACCCAGGCCGAGGCTTACGCCGCCCAAATAAGGTCCCAAGACAAATAAGGATAAGCAGAAAGCAACACAGCCAATGCATGAATCACTAAGAAAGCACCAGAAGGGGAGAAAGGCAAGGTGTAGACTTAAAATCTGAGGAGGGTGCCAAAGATATGGATATGGGCGCAATAGAGGGTGTAGACCCTATCTCAAAGCTACTTGAGTACATCCCTCCATGCTAGGGTAAGGTGAAGGTCCTGAAGAACCCGGATGCGGGGAAATTTTTGCTAAATACCTCATTGCTACCAAACCTGATCACATTTGAAGGGCCGCGCTTGGCACACATTCCTACTCTCAAGCTAGAGGATTAGGACTTGGTGGGCACACAATGATTCTCCCACATGGCGACTGATACCTTTATGACCCATGTGTTTTATAAATATTCTGGTGTCACCACGACGGTGGATAAAAGGGGTGGAGAAGGCAAGACTATTAAACTTGCAATGGGTGTCGCATTATCACCGCGCGCCCATAACCTTGATGGTGATCAAACAATTGCTATGCTTAATGCACAATGGGTGTCTGTGGTTAGGAGAACCAATACCCATCACAAATATGTTGATCCATAGGGTCACATTGTCGCCACATTCAGGGTTGAATCTGGCCATGGCATTTGGTGGAAAGATGGGTGAGCGCGACCTCGCCGTGAGAATGAAGGAAAAATTCAAGCTCACCAAGAAACTGTATGGATACTCAATTGCCAGCATAACTGACCCTGTGGTTAAGGTCGCTGCCTAGATTTTGGTTGGGAAAATAATGAGGAAATGTCGCATAGATGAAGTGTTGGCACCTGTTGTGTCATTTTCGGCACAATGCATGGAGGGCGTACAATTTAATTGGGTGGGCTACCTCTGCGGTAAGTTCCTCGCGAACTGTAGAGAAGCACAAGACGAGAGTAAAACCTTCCATTACACTTGGCTCTTACTCTCAATTGTGCTAGTTGCATGGGAATTAACGGAGGGCAGCCAGTTTCCTTCGGTTGCATCAGATCTACCTGAAGCAGTGAAGTTCACTTCACTCTAGGCCACCAAGGATGCCGCAAGGGTCACGAACGCTAAAATATTTTGGGTGCTGATGGAGGCAAGCATCCGCGCCACAATAAACCGCAAACCAAGGTTATCCCCAACTGTCTTTGAGCAGTTGTTAGGATATGTGGAGTTCAAAGCAAACTTCCATTATGTCTCCATAGGTGCGGAAGGACCTCGAGCAAAAATAGTATGATCTTCCATACCTGGCAATGGGCGATGAAATTGCAACGGTCCTGGAGAGTTGGCCATCAGAGTGGCGCATAGCCTCAGACATGTCAGTTGGGTCTAGTAAGTCCACTGTGAAGCAAAAGAAGGAAGAGGCCCGACTGAAGATGCAGCAGTTGACTGATAGAAGGAAAAAGGAAGCTGAAGAAAAATATAAGGCAGATCGCACTGCTAAAAAGCAAGCTGAAGAGGAGGAAGAAGAGGAAGAGCGTGACTCTGATAGAAGTCAGAAGTCTCCTTCACTGCAAACGAAGGAAGAAGAGTAGCAATAAAGATAGGGAGGTGCAGACTAGAGACTACTCCATTCCAGGTTAAGCGCACTAGGGAGTAGGAGAAAGTAGGACCGCAGAAGAAGTCCAAGGCCAGCAAATCATCACTTGACTGGATTACTTTAACTGAAGGTGATTTGAATGAGAGCGGGGACGCAATAAGGGATGCAACACAGAACTACTATAGCAGTTCGAACAACAACAAAGGTAAGCCTTAGTCACCATTTAGACGGGTCTGCATGAGTTGTAGATCCAAGCCACTCAAGTGCAGACCAGTGTGGGACAACCCAACGTGACATCAACTAGATTGGTGCCTAGGACCTCAGAAGAAACGAAGCTAGTCCGCTCCTTGGATCCTTGGGATGTGGTGCTGTCGGATAAAGCATTGACTACAGAAGTGGAAGATGAAAAGGCCACCGTTAGTGCTCTTAAGAATGTTGGGTTGAAATTGGTCGTGCTGCCAAGTGAAGCCCTTCACACCCTGCATGACGGTGTGATTCTGGCACTTTGGGCCAGAGAGCAGTGTGAGCTGAATGTGATTAGCAAGAAGAAGGTCAACAATGCCCAAATGTTTGTATAAAAGACTTTCGCGATTGATCTCCTTAAGAAGATCACAAAGAAGAATGAGTGCATCGCAACTGTGGTAGCTAAGGCCTTTAGAACTGTTCCAGAGCTTCGACCCAAGAATTTCGAATGTTGCTACAGGCGTGCAAGACACAAAGGTGGAGCTAGCTAAGGTTTAGTTTGAGATGAACCTTAAGATCACATAGCTCGAGTTGAGGGCCCAGCCTTTGACTCCACCAAAAGTCAAAGAGCAGCGCGAGGTAGTTTTCAAGGATGCAGTTGCTGCAGTAGATGTCGTAGTGAAGGAGTGCACTTCGCTCTTTAAGCAGTCACTCAAAATAGTTACTAGCCTGCAGGAATATCCCAACCTACAGTGACTAGAAACAGAGGCAAGAGAACATCAACAGAAGTATGACGAGGTCAAAGCAATCGCGCGCACCGTCGCCATCACACAGAGGTCAATTTTGGGGTTAAAAGCCCAAGTTTTAGGGTTGAAGGCCCAAGTTTTGTATAAATAATGTAAATTATTCACATTTTGTGGTCATGGAGCACGAATATGTAAAGGTTCATCAAGGGTTTCCACCCTTAGTTTATGTAAGTGGTGTCGGCTTTATGAGATCCACCCTTAGTCTGCGGATCATGGGATTGTATAAAATGCGAAGTCTTAGAAGAGTCTAAGGCATCTTTTAGTTCAATTCAGATATGTTTTAAGGATTCATTGATGTAATGGATCTATGAGAGATAAGAATGAAGAGTCTTTGCATAGGAAAGAGGCTTTGCAGCTGAGTGCACAAAGACCTAGGGTAGAAGTCTGCAGCTGAGTGCGCAGACCCATGCAGCTGTATGCACATGGTAGTTAGAGTCTATAAAGGAGATTTGAACATCAATAAAGAGAATTATTCAGGAATTACTCATGTATGAGCTATTTTACTTCTGTTATGAATGCATGCGACTATGTTATGTTGAATACTAGGTTTATGATTTAATGCTATATTGATGCGCGAATCTATGTGTTTTTCTTTGATATATGAATGCAAGTAGGAATATCTATTTATGTGAAGATAATCATATTACATGTTGAATTTATCCACTACTTAAGCTAATTTGGGTAAATACAGCAGTAAGAGTAATTACATAGGCGTGTAAGTGTTTGAATCATCTATTTAGGGTACGCAAAAGACAGTCGTAGACCTTCGCAGAGGTCCAGAAGATGACTAAGGGAAGTATATTGATAAGTCCTAAAGGGCTTATCAATTTATGGCAAGGAAGGGTTAGGGTATAAAATGACATCACTACCGTCTCTGGGTGTGGAAACTTGGTTCCTGCATCCCCCCATACTGCTTCGGGTGAGACTTCAGTCTGCACTCCGCGGATTGATGCCGAAAGGACCAATAGTGTAGGGCTTTTCTTGGCTAATAAATGTTGAACCTGGACTAGGGCCCATCAAGCCAACAAATCCCATTGTCATTTATCATCCTAGAATTTAGAAAGCCTCACACTCACTCAGATACCTCTCAGCAGAAAACCCCATCTGTATATGACCCAGAGAAATTAATTTTCAGGAGAGTCTCGAAGGATAAAACTCCTACTACCTATGCTACCTATGAATCCTCCTCATCCAGATCCCAAACTGCTATCATTCACTGCTCATAATTTACTCCTAATATCCTTATATACCCTACTCTTAGTCTAGCCACTCCAACCACTATGGTTTTGGCCCAAGTTCCTCCGACAAATCTCAACCCCGTCTGTTAATTCAGATGGTTGTTCTAGGTTTCTTATTGAATAAATATGCCCCTCTTGATTTACCTCAACCCATAAGTGTTACGCCTCAGGACTACCTAGGTTCAATGGGGAGGATGAAAACACTGCACAGAGACACATTGAAAACTTTTGTGCTTTTGCTAAGAATCTAAATGTAGAACAACTAGATGTGGTCCTGAGACTCTTTGTACAATCCATTGATGGAGAAGACAAAAAATGGTTTAAATCCATACTTAATTCCTCCATCACTACCTGGGAGGAACTTGGAAACTATTTCACAAAAAAGTTGGATGAAAAGATAAATCATGAGTATGTCCTCACAAAGTTCAATTCTATAAGGAAGAAGCCAGAAGAGGATATTCCAGAATTCATAAAAAGGTTCAATAAGCATTATAATAACATGCCTGGTGAGAGTAAGCCTCCCCAAGCTGCTGCTCACATAGTATTTGTGGGAGCCTTTAAATTTGACTTTGGTTTTACCCTAAGAGAAAGGAAGTCTTGCACTTTGGATCAAATCCAAGTTTATGCTCTTGAAGTAGAAGCAAATTTCACCTCGGCAAGGAAGTCAAGAGGTAAGGATGAACCTACTGAGAAGAAAAGGGGGAAAGAAGAAACATCCTCCTTTGGTCAAGCTAACAAATCACCAAATTCGAAGTGGGAAGAAATGGATAAACTCATCAGGATTTTATCACATAAGGTGGAGAAACTTGAGCTGGAGAAAAAGAGTCTTCCGAAATAGAATGCTAAAGGTAACAAACGAGGTTATAGCACATAGTATAGAAGGCCACCATTGAAGATACTTCAAAGGGAAAGAAAAGATCAACTCAACCAGATCCATCCTCCTCTATATTAAGAAGATAATCCTGATGAACAACCATTGGATAGACATGAGATGCACGAAAACTTGTATTCTTCTTTCTCTGAAGAAGAACATGAAAACATGGCTCACAGGAGATAGATAAGGAAAGAGAAGAAGAGCTAGGAGGTGTAAAAAAAGGCCAACCTGCATTCAATCTTCAGAAGGAACTCAAAATGGTAAATATTCTTGTTCCTCTAATGGAACTTCTAAAGCAGCCCACTTATAAAGCCCAAGTCTCTCAGTTCATGCTCCCATCCACCTCAGTACCGACCCATGACTATTTAATACTTCAAGAAGAAATACCAATGGTTGTTTTTAGGCCTCATGTTGAAGAACTTTATCCTTCCATTGCACCCTTCTATGTGACCCTGGTAATCTATGACCTCTTATTGCATAACTGCATGTTGGACTCTAGAGCCTCGCATAACCTCACGCCCTTAGCCGTGATGGAACAACTTGGCTTGTAGATCACCAGTCCCTATAAGGACCTATACTTCTTTGACTCTAACAGGGTCAAATTCTTGGGAATGATAAAAGATCTGGTGGTAAACCTGGCTTAGATCCCTCTGAAGAGCGTAGTGATGGAAAAAGTAGTGGAAGATATTCCCCCTCAATTCAGCATGCTCCTATCTAGGTCTTGGGGTTCCAAGGTGGGGGGATCTATCAAATTAGATCTAACTTGTGCCATTGTTCCCACTTTTGGAGGTGAAGAAAGGAGGTTGTACAAAGAGTCCAGATTTGTAAAAATTGTGACCCTAGCTGAAGGTTCTAAAAATTCCCCAATATATGGAAAAGAAAGCAACCTGTCTTGCTTGTTCCCAGAAGAAGATGAGACTATCTTAGAAGAAACACCAACACACCTAATGCTATATTTGGAACACTAGCAGACAAATGAAAACAAAGTGTGAAAATTATACTTTGATGGTGCAATTCCAAAGTGGGAAGTGGAGCAGGAGTATTGTTGGTATCTCCTGAGGGAAACCTGATAGCCCTCTCATTCAAGATAGAGTTTGAGGCAACCAATAACATGGCAGAGTATGAAGCATTGCTCCTTGGGATACAAACAACAAGGAATATGAATATTGAATGCTTAACTATGCAGGGAGACTTTGAGCTGATTGCAAAAGAAGATCATAAATTAGTGCCAAGTTAAACACCCTAGATTGAGGATTTACCGGAATGAAGTATGGGATTTGATTGATAACTTCTTACTACCCTTTAATATCCAATTTCTGCCCATAGAAGGAAACTTAATGGTTGATTCCCTTGTTGTAGCAACAAGCAATTTCAAACCCCCTCAAAATCTGCTTCTCAAGTATGAGGTGGAGGCCAGATACAGACCCTCTATACTTGATAATGTCAAGCAATGGAAAGTATTCGAGGACGATGAGCAGATCAAACGATTTATAGAAGTAGTTAGGGATTTTGCTAACTCAACCATTGGTCAAGGAGAGGAAAAAGAGGTAGATCAAGAACCCACTTTGTGGGAAGACACAGTGGTTGGACATAAAATTCTACAACTGAAAGGGAATACCATTCCTCATGGGGTAGTCCCACTGGAAAGATTATTTAACAAGGATGATGCAACCTCCAAAACAATGGCTCCGGATATGGACAAACAAGTAGAAGAATATAATATCAACTCAGAGGATGAACCCCAAATGGTCAGATTATCAAAAGGAATCCCCTCTCAATATAAATGAAGGTATTTAAATCTCTTCAAAATCTATAAGGATGTTTTCGCTTGGTCTTATGAGGACTTAAAAGAATTTGATACTAACATCATACAACATAAGATTCTTTTAAAGAGTGGAATAAAACCATGCAAGTAGAAGCTCAGGCAGATTAATCCACTCTTACTTCCCTCCATTGAAAAATAAGTGAGGAAACTTCTACAGGCTAAAATCATAGTGCTTTTAAGGTACTTAGAGTGGGTGGCCAACTTAGTCCCAATCTGAAAAAAGAATGGAGAAATAAGGCTATGTGTAGATTTTCAGAACCCTAACATTGCATCGTTGAAAGACAACTACCCATTGCCTAAGATGGATTACATATTGTAGAAGGTGGTTTGGTCAGTCAGAATGTCCATGATGAATGGGTTCTCTGGTTACAACCAAGTGGCAGTCCACCCTAATGATCAGAATAAGACTACTTTCACCACCCCTTGGGGAACTTTCATGTATGCTCGTATGCCTTTTGGTCTTATTAACGCATTTTGCCTTGAGTGAGGGGAAGCTACTAGGACACATAGTAGCACAATAAGGAGTGAAAATCGATCCTAAGTGAGTCGAAGCTATCAGTCATATTCCTCTACTGATAAATAAGAAAGAGGTACATGCATTTTTGGGGAGAATCAATTTCTTGAGGAGGTTCATACCCATCTATGCAAAAATAGTGAAGGGTATTAAAGATATGCTAAAAAAGGAAAATGAAGTCAAGTGGAGCCCTACCCCCCAACATTATTTTACTAAATTAAAGAAGCATTGGCTGAAGCACCGATACTAGTCA
>APFE031527912.1:0-28625 GCA_000404065.3 Pinus taeda
AGGTAGAAATAATCCTAATCCATCCCTGCGCTTCATTTTGGAAAACATAATTACTAAGATAGCGAGTGTTAGAGTTGCTACTACATACTCCATGCTCAATGCCATTGCTCTATTGAACGATTCATATGAAACGAAATTGCTATATATATGGTGCCACTTGAACATCCAAAGGCATCAAACTCTGGTATCAGCCCAGTACCTACCACGCCCAGTACCTACCACAAATATATAGTGTTATTGATCTATTAATAAAATTGTATATATCACTTGCTTAGGGAATTGAACCAATGATTTTACATCGCGTTTAATTTTAAAGTTTTAATAAAATTGCATTTACGTAAATTCAAATATACCTACTGTAATTATATATTAAACGATTATCTCAAATTAGTATAACATCACTTATAATGTCATTCTCTTCAATTTGTTTTTAGACTACTCGATATTAAAAATATGAGTTGTCTTTAGTGAGATTTTTTGGAAATTTTTTTGTTGGGTTTTTCTAGTTTAATTTTTCTAAAATTCGCTAGGAATTTATTGAAATCACAAGCTTGATGGATAACCTTTACACACTAAAAATGCCTTAGAGATTTTTCAAAATGCTGAATCCATAAACCAATTTAAATAACACAAATCAAAATTTTACCTAAAATATTTTAACCAAATTCAAGTATCAAAATCTAAAATACATCACATTAAACCAATTCTTTAAAAATACACTTCTTAACTCCATTATAAATATAACAATATCACGTGTTAAGATCAACCCACCTCACTATGGATACATCAAACACACCACGAATGGATCTAAAATATTAGGTTGTATAGGAAGATCATTTTTCAACTACGTACGTTTTCATTTATATAATTAAAAATTAAAAATAAAATAATAATATAAATATAAATAACTTGTAAGACATAAAATATTAGGATGTATAGCAAGATCATTTTTCAACTATGCCCATGTGTATCTATATAATTAAAATTTAAAAATAACAATATCACTTGTTAGGTTCAACCCACGTCACTATGCATACATCAAACACGCCACGAATATGGACATAGAATATTAGGATGTATAGCAAGATCATTTTTCAACCATGTACGTTTTCATTTATATAATTAAAAATAAAGTAATAAAGACATATAAATAACTTATGCGACGTAGAATAATGGACATAAAATATTAGGATGTATTAGCAAGATCATTTTTCAACTATGCAGGTTTGTATTTATATAATTAAAATTTAAAAATAAAATAATAAAGACATATAAATAACTTACGGTATATAGAATAATGGACATAAAATGTTAAAGTGTATAGCAAGATTATTATACATTAAAAATAAAATAATGAAAATATATAAATAATTTATGAGAAATAGTATAGAAGGTGATGGGTGTATTGTTAAGTTATTTTATGATGTGAAGGTTACTTGTTCGAAATTTTGTGGGCAAAAATCTAGTCATGTTAAGGATTGGTTTAGCTCAAATAGCTTAGATGTCCCCTAGTAGTAGTTTCTGAAGCCAAAAGTCAAGCCTATAAAACATAGACAACTTGCCAAACAAAAAATGAAGACATATACATAATATTAGACATGTATCAAATAAGTCATGTTTAATGGTTTAAAGCCCTCTACTTTACAATTATCAGAGTAAAAAATAAATAAACAAAGGTAATAAAGAATAAATAAATGATGTGTCATTTATTTGGGTGAAAGAGATCTTTTTGAAATTATTACTACTTTAATAAGTGTAATTATTTTAACATAGGAATTTAAGAATTTTAATTTAGTCATCAATAATTATTAGGTGGATAGTAAGATTTAACTTTTATGGAATTATCAAAAATAAAAAATAAATTTAAACAAAGGTAATAAAGAACAAATAAATGATGTGTCCTTTATTTTGGTGAAAGGGTGCTTTAAAATTTATTATTACTTTGATAAGTGTATTTATATTAAAAATAGGAATATTAGAATTTTAATTTAATCGTCAATAGTAATTAGGTAGATAGTAAAATTCAACTTTTATGGAATGTTTGAGAACATTAATTGTACCATACACAAATCCAAGAGTAAGATTTGTCTTCAAAGTAATTCTGTTCTTTTTGTCATTCTAATTAAGTTAATTAATTAAATAAAAAACTTATATAAACAAGTGTCATATCAAGTGAGTTATGATTTTATGGGCATGTGGTATAGATAAACCATTTTATATTAATAAAGCATATTTACAAATTAAGAAGTAAAATGGAAATATTTTGATCATCAATTGATGTCCATGGACGTTTTACTAACCATTTAATTTATGATGATGATGATGATTAACGTCCACTAAGCCCAATGCGGCATATTAGACCTTAAGAAAAGAAAAAGAATCTAATTGTGATTCTTCAAAATCTTCTTTCTATAATCAAAGAAAAGGGAAAGAAGTGCTCCAAGATCGCTATAGTTGGGTTGGTTTGATAAGTCAAGAAGATTGGAAGTGTGGCGGATGTTAGGGAATTGAGAGCTAATGTCATTAATTGGGCTGGCATAATAAGTCAAGAAGATTGGAAGTGTGGGGGATGTTAGGGAATTGACAGCTAATGTCAGTAAGAGTCAGGCAATCTAAAATGAAGTGCTTTTCATCTTCTACCTTTTTAGTATCGCAAATCTGACAGATTCTATTTTTCAATGGAGTCTTGGGAGTAGACCACCGCCCAGTTTCACTTTGAAGCTCATGAGAATTAGTTCTTATCCTTGTGATGTTCATTTTGTTCTTAGTGTTGGTTAACACAAAGAAATAATTCTAGTTATTAGGGGTGGGGTTGATCATCTCCTTATAGTATCTTAAGTCATTTTACTCTCCATCTCCTTATCATCCCACAACTTGTCTTCAAAATTGGAGGTAATAACATCTTTGACACTATCCTTGCTTCCCATGATGATCTCCTCCTTAATCCTCCAATGGTTCAGTTAGGACTGGGCATCCTTATGCCACTCACGCTTGAGGAGAAGGTGGGGGTTTTGATTATAGCTAGAAGAAATTTTCGAGAGCTTCTTGGGGTCCATGTTGTAAAGGTTCTTTTTATACATCAGATATCTAAACATAGTTGTACTTTCAATGGGAGACAAACCAACTTTGATCAAGAGGATAGGATAGGGAGTATTTCCCTTTATATTTAGGTTGTAGGTTATGAATTTCTTTTGAATCATCTCAATCTTTATCCATGACTATGTGAATATACTGCAACCCCAAACTTCATATTCATATAAGGCAACAGGAGTGACGAGAGTATCAAAGAGGAACCTCTTTTTACTCCAAAGGCAAAGATTGACCAACTTACAATTGTTTTCAAGATCATAATAAGTTTTCCAACCTCCAATAATCCTTTTCTCAATGCTATAACTCTAGTTGAGTTGATGAGGAAAGTCAATACCAAATATTTATAAGAAGAAACCCACTCTAAACAATGGTTATCATAAACTAAACTAACATGAGTGATCTTTTTAGATTTAAGGATCATGACTTTAGTCTTGTCACTATCATACCATCATGGAATTGTAGACATAAAAAATCCAAATAATATATATATTTTTAAAATTAGAAAAAAAATGATAATTTATTCTTTATCTTTTTCATTAATATCTAACCATTTTGATTATTTTTATTTAAAAGTAGATTGAATTATTTACATTTTAAAAAAAAGGTTTGATTTCGCCTCTGCCACAAAACACGATGAAAAATGTAGAATTTTCTTATATTGATAAAACTTAGATTTTTGATAGATTCCAATAATATCATTAAATTAATTTATTCATTTTTTGGCGAAGTTTTTTAGATTAAAATAAAATGAAACGAAAAACGTATTAATGAAAAGTCAAGAGATATTTATTCTCAAAGTGATTAATATAAATATTGAATAATTTTATTCATATAGATAATATTTTCTAATTAATAATTAGGCTAAACAAAAATTTAATTATTATGTTATTGCTATGGTGAACCATGATGTCCAACAATCCCCGCAGCTATGAAAACTTGAGAAAACAATGGCCGAAGTAAAAAAGTTACATTCTAAAAGTCGGGGAAGCCACAAAATTCCGAAATGGCACTGGTGACACATTCATTCTCCTCGACCACGTCATTAATTTATTGAAGAAGTTTTTCTTCAACGCCCGGATTCTTGCAAAGCAAATGAAAGAACCAACAAAGAGTAACTGCAGTCGTCACCCGCGCATCTAACATTAAATTCAGCATAATATCTCGTAGATACTTGTCAGAGTATTTTTCTCGGTGTTCCTCAGTTAATGCAATCAAGCGAGACAACATATCTGGTTTCACTAGCAAATATAATTGGAGGACAATTACTGCGAGACAAAGTTTTGAGTACCAGCGCTAGCAGACAGTAAAAATGTGAAAACACAAGTTCTAAATCAAGACGAAGGTTGTTGTGAATATTCCCTTACAAAGTTTTTATGTAGAGAAATTTCTTTGAATAACTTTAGAGACGAAGTCATCCACCGTTTTAAGGTTACCCTTCAGGGTGGCCTCTGAAAGAATATTGAAGTATCTTTTTAGCTTCCAAGTAACACCAAAGAAACGAAACTGAAGTGCAGTAACTACGGCATCAACAACAATTGCAAAATATGCCTCTTCTCCGATGTTGGTATTTGATAAGCGGTTGATATCCACCCCATTGTTGCTCTCAACATGAGGCCCTATTCACATTAATAAATAAGAAAGTATGGTTACTGTCAATTCATAATATGATTCTACACCATCCTAATTGCTAGAACTGTGTTAACATAAGAGAGAACAACAAATTCAATTGTAATTATAAAACTTTCGCAGCGTATGAACTATGTGATGGATGTAACATACCTGCATCTCTAGTGTTTGGCTTGTTCAACAAGCTTCCAGTAGAATTCTGGAGAGTTTCACTGCAGTCTCCCGAAAACAACACTGCTGAAATCTTTCAAAACTTTGGTGGCGAATTTCCACTGTTGTCTCCACGGCTTCCCATCAGCGTTGAAAATACCATCCCCTAGAAACTCTTTGAAAAGGTCATACTGCCACTTTCCCTGTAAAAAAATTGACAACAATGACAATATAAGAATATGACAACAACAATACTTAGAATACCTGAACGAATCTACACAACAAAAAGCTGACCTTGATGTAGTTTGCAAAATTAGATCTGAGGATGTGCTCAACCTTTACAGGATTGGTGGTAAAAACATTGCTGAAGGTAGCTATTCTGTATGTTTTGTGGCGTCTGTGATGCCGAAGAATAAATTGAGGGAAGCGTTTCAAATTGATCATCGCATCAACCATCGTTGCAGCTACAGGTGGACATAATCCATCCCTGCGGTTCAATTTTAAAAAGATGATGACCTAACAGGCATAGTGTTAGAGTTGCCGCCACATACTCCATGCCATTACTTTATTAAACGGTTGATATGAAATGAAATTGCTATGCTAAACAATGAATGAATGATATCAAACGAAATTGCTATGGTGCCAGGTTAACATCCAAAGGCATCAAACTCTAGTCTCAGTAGTCTACGTTAGAGCTAGGTGTGACAACTAACAGCATAGATTTATTTTAGTCTACGGTTAGAGCTCTAACCTATTTTAACTTATTTTAGTCTACCGGTTAGAGCTAGTTAGAGCTAGGTGTGATAACTATAAACATAGATTTATTTTAAATAAGGATTTAGTGGATCTAACTTTTTTAGGTGCAATTTTTTTTTATGACTTAATATTATTTAAATGTTTGTATAGTTATTTAATTTCTTTTTTATTTTTGGATTTTCAAAATTTTTATTTGGATGGACATGAGCAAAATTTAAATTTTGAGGATGGACCAACAACGTTACACATCATGTTGGGGAGTAGAATGAGCCTCTAGGCTCAAATATATATAATTTTATTTACCCATTAATGTGGGGTGTTATATATTTATTATTGCCTAATGTAATTTCTTAAATCTAATGTTGGACATATACAACACAATACATTAATAAGTCAATAACATAATAGCACAATAAATATTTTATGTCGTGGGTGATCTAGACCCTTACACTAAAATTCAATACAAGTTTACACTATGTTGGATGATACTTGCATCATGTTGGGGAGTACAATGAGCCTCTAGGCTCAAATATATAATTTTATTTACCCATTAATGCGGGGTGTTATATATTTATTATTGCCTAATGTAATTTCTTAAATCTAATGTTGGACATATACAACACAATACATTAATAAGTCAATAACATAATAGCACAATACATATTTTCTGTCGTGGGTGATCTAGACCCTTACACTAAAATTCAATACAAGTTTACACTATGTTGGATGATACTTGCACCGTTCGATGCAACCACGATGGCATTGATGGTCTTGGAGCACTCATTAGTACCAAGTTCATGTGGGGAGACACATCACAGGTGATATTATACAAATTGGGGAGACACATCACAGGTGATATCATACAAATTGGGGAGAGTGACATCATAGGTGATATATAACTAGCAATTGCACCAGATGTTGTAAAGGAAAAGTAGTAAAGCATAAATTTGAGAAGAATTTTGACATATAAAAAATCAGTAAAGATAAAAAGTAAGATAATCTACAAGATGAGGAGCAAGGTACATGCATCAAGTAAAGCACAGTGAAGGCATTTATACATATATTTCAAAGTTATGATCCCATATAACTGGTTGGGCTTCCTTTTAATTTCATATCCCATATTCTCTCATACAATTGACCCATTTATGCTAGCAACCATGCATAATACAAATAGACACTAGCATATTTTCAAAAACTACAAAGACGTGTTTTACATTATAGTGCTCTCCTGAATGTTTGCAATCATTGTTGTGCATTTCTTAACTTCACTTTTCAAAACAACTAATAAAACATTTGAACAATACCTTGTGTCCTAGGGTTGCACATAAAGATAAGAATGGCAATGTTTCTCACTTTATTTAGATGATCAACCCTAGACAAGTCATATTGCCTTAGGGAGAGACTAACATTCACTGTAATTCAATCAAAATTTTCAATTCTTGTTCTCCATTATAATAGAGAGACTATATTCTCTATGAACTTTTCAAAATAATTCATGAAGCACTCCAACAATAGCCCTTTGTACAATGATTGCACACACTCTAGGAAAAGGCCTGAACTACATCCTCTCCCTTTTTCTTGTAATATTTTTATTGAGGTCTATGTAAACCTTGAGCTGCAAGAGTGGCTATTAACTTAAAGGGATTTCACTGGATTTGACCCTGTGCCCTATGGTAGTAAAAAGGCTAGAAGCAATAAGGTAGTGACTATAAATTCAATGCGCAAAAGAAAATTAGGAGAGTGAGAAAAAATTAGAGTACATTATTTTTAAATTTAATGAATGGTGAGGTACTCAGAAGATCTTGAAGAATCTTCAAAGGTTAGAGGGCAAGAATAATAAAAGATGATGATACTGAGTAGTGAAGAAAGGAAATAAAATAATTTCAAATTTCATAATGAATGTTAAATTGATGTATCTTCTCCGATGTCAAATGCTTTAAAGGCAGTTTCATAAGTGAAGGTTCATTTGTTAGTTATCTTTTGTGAGTTATAGGTGTTCATGCCATTTGTTGAAACAAGGGGGAAGAGGTTAGGAGAGAGTCGGAGTATTATGTCTCATGTGAAATCCTTTCAAGGAAATTTCATAAGCGAAGGTTTATTTGTTAGGTATCTTTTGTGAGTTGTGGGTGTTCAAGCCATTTTTTTAACAAGGGGGAAAAGCTGAGGAGGGAGTTAAGGTATTCTGTCTCATTCTTCAATTTGGTTTTTCTAGTGTTGTTGCAACTTGCAACTCTAAATGTGCATTAATGGAAATAATTTTAGTCATATATATTAACTGAAAACACACCAAGGGCTTGATTGGTTGCTTATGTGGGGATGGTGATATCCTCCCCACGAAAGTTCAATTCCTGATAAGTGTGTGTTTTATCCCATCAAACAATGTGGTTATTTTGGCCATTTTTTCTGTATCGATGTGAATTTTCTCTAAAGTTTGATACAATATCCCAAATCTTTACACGTGCTCAGTGCTCAACCCTCAAATTATATAGAAGAATTTTCTTCTTCTATTTCATATTTCTATGTTCCAAGTGATTGAAAGAGATATGGAGTTGACATGGTGCAATTCTTCATATGAAGAATAGTATGAATGTTGATGTTTCCATGACCTGGTTTTTCTGTTAATTTATAAATTCTCTTATGTTGTTTATTTTCAATGTCCTAAGAAAATGGTCTTAGGTTATGAGTAACGACTTGATGTGTAGACAATCTTTGTACATCATATTTTGTTTGCCTTAAATTACTCTAGAACTAAATGTTTCTCTATGTGCTTTTGCCATTAGTAAGATGTTTCCTTTAATTGGCAATGCTATGATCTTCCTATCAAGTCATATGTGGGGCAAGCACTATGATCTTACTGTCATGTAATATGTGGGCAAGCACTTTCTTTGCTATCAATGTCCCATGTTATATGTTGAATTCTATGTTCGTGAAGTAGCACTAAGATTCTTCATCTTTAGAGTCTCAAATTTTCTCTATCATGTGCCCTAAGCTGATGCAGTTATCAAAAATAGAGTGCTTGGTCCAGAAGTTGACTTGTCTTCAAGCCCTTTTCCCTTCATCTTTTAACTCTTTACCAAATTTCATTCTTATCATTCCTTCCATTAGTTTCACAAACACGAAGCTGACCATTATTATTATGTAGTTCCCTAGGTTCTTCTTCTCCCTTCCTCTGAAGATTGATATAATAAGACTTGTCGTCCATTATGTTGGAACTTGAAAGGCCTTCCTAGATCATTTCAATGATTTTTATTGATAAGCGTTTTCATTGAGTTTTGCTAATAAGTGTGTCTAATATATTCTTGTCTCGATTTGAGGTGTTCCGCAGAGAGGCATTTGATATCATTTACTGCCCCTGTAGCTACCCTCTTTATACCTTCTTCTAGTTCCTCTCTTGTCAAACATTCGCTTGTGGATGTACCAAAACTACAGAGGATCCAAATATATTTATGAATCTTCAATTAGAACTTTCTTGCATGATAATGGCATCAATAATGGGATCATCCTGTTCCATTCCATTATGTTGTTAAACAATTTGTGGACTTTATTTCATCCATATGCACATTTTAAAGCTTACCCCCATTAAAAAGCAATAAAAGTATAATATCTTAAACCAAATTGTTAAATGTTATGGACTCCTTCTATCTAGTGCACTTCTTCCCAATTGCCCCATTCCCCATACGTTGCTCAATTTACAGAAAAAAAATGTCTATTCAATAATTTCTCATGATGCCACTATTAAGTTAAGTTGAATTTCTCTATAGGGGATGTTTGGTCTCTACAGGGCTTTAACACATAACACAAAACTTATATGTATGATCTACTTAAACTTTAAACTCTCATGCACTTTTTACCAAATTTCCTTGTTATCATTCCTTCCATGGGTTTCACAAACACCAAGTTGATCATTATTGTTATGTAGTTCCCTAGGTTCTTCTTCTCCCTTCCTTTGAAGATTGATATAATAATACTTGTTGTCCAGTATGTTGGAACTTGAAAGGCCTTCCGAGATCATTTCATTGAGTTTTACTGATAAGCGTTTGCATTGAGTTTTGGTGATAAGCGTGGTTGATATATTCTTGCCCCAATGTGAGTTCTTTTGCTATGAGACATTCGATATCCCTATCTTTCCCTATAGCTACCCTTTTTATACCTTCTTCTAGTTCCTCTCTTGTCAAACACTCCCACCAAGGGCTTAATTGGTTTCTTAAATGGGGATGGTGATATCCTCCCAACCAAAGTTCAAATCCTAATAAGTGTGTGCTTTATCCTATGAAACAGTGTGGTTGATCTGGCCATTTTTTCTATATCGATGTGCATTTTCTCTCAAGTAATATCCCAAATATTTACACTTGCTTAATGCTCATCCCTTAAATTATTATAGAAGCATTTTCTTCTTCTACTTCATCTTTCTATGTTCCGAGAGATTGAAAGAGATGTTGCAAAGGAAACGTCATAAGGGGATGGTATGCAGAAGAAGAGAATAACAAAATTAAAGAAATTGGAACCTGATAAATAAATAAATATGTTACAACTTTGTAGCTGCATTATTAAAAGGATAGACAAGAATCTTTGCAAGCTTGTTGAAAACAAGGGCACTCTCTCAAATAAAGAAATATTTGTGGTTTTATACACCTAATAAGACAACTAACTATGAAAAAAATCATTGGAACAATATAAAAGAACTCAAAACTCTACTAAATAAATAAATATGTTACAAATTTGTAGAAAGGATAAAAGAGCATCTTTGCAAGCCTCTTGAAAACAAGGTAACTTTCTCAAATATAAAAATATTTTCAGTTTTGTACACCTAAATTTTCAATTTTCAACAAAATCCAAACAAGATAACTAATTACGAAAAAATATCACTGGAACAAAATAAAAGAACTCAGAAACTTGCTAAATAAATAAATATGTTACAACTTTGTAGCTAGATCTCATCATAATATTTTTGAGTTCTGCATGATTATATTGGTTTCTTTTGTTATAAAGGTAGCTTTAGTGAAATAATTTGAACATAGTATCCATATTACTTTGCTAATAAGATTTCATTTTAGATTGAGTTTTTTGTTGGTAGTAGCTATCCTTGTAGGGTAATAAGGACTGTCTAGAAATCCAATCACTAGATTATTGTTCATCTTTTGCATTTGACTCCATCATGATTACTCTACAAGTGCCTCTTAAAAAATATGAAGGCACTTGATTCTGACGAAGGATATGAAAATAGGAGCATACCAAGACATTTCACTAAATTAGATAACATCCCTTCATGGTAAGTTGAAACTCTAAAATGCTTTCTATTGACTGGAACAAAGCCACTGTTGTCTCTACTTTTAAGAACAATTATCACAGTATTTGGTTTCATTTCATCAAAAGGGACCATATTAATTTAAGATATCTAGGAAAACAAGTGCATCACCAACAATTTTGCTACATCACACATCAACAAATTTACTCATTTTATGATTGCATAATATCATTTTGTTTGGAAATACATAAATCAACATTACTCAAAATACAATAAATATTACCGATGTATACTTCAATTTGAATAAAACTCTACTCATAAAAGGATCATTTATGCAAAAATTGCAAGTTTTTCTCCATCCAAGAGTGAAAAATGTGCTAATTAAGTCTACATTTGGATTCTAGAAAAAAAATTCAGGTAGGGTTGGTAGGTGATATCATCTTATTAGTTTCCTTTTCACTCAAGTGAATTAGTCTATAAGAAACCAATTTTTACATTTATCCTTGTTGATATTTATGTTATAAAGCAAGGAATCATTGAGAAATTGCTACAGATATTGGGGAACACTCGGCTTCTGTAGATGTATCGAGAATATGAATAAGATCACCGTTGAAGAATAAATTGAGTAAATTAGGTCTTAAATTGAGTTTCTTGAGCTAATAGGCCATGTCCACAATATATACTTTAAAATGTATCTTCTTTATACAAGACGAATATGGGAATGATTATAAGGTTTTAAATAATAAGGACATTGGTATGGGAACCTTAACCAAAATTAAGGAAGATAAGGGAATTATACCATAAATGGATCTTTAAGGCTCATTAGCAATTACCATAACGTTAAACCATAATAATACCATTTAGAGGTGGTGTTGGCCTCAAATTGGAATATGAGTACCATTATGAAATCATGTATGTTATAATGGTTGCCTAACGACATTGGTTAAGGTCAAGGGAGGAAAATTTATGTGTTTGGTCCTTGATGAAGTCTTAAAGGATCAAGGGCCTTGAGCCATTAGCTATCATTAGTGGAGAAATCTAGGGAATTAGAACACTAATGGACTATGATAAAGGTCTTGAACTATAACACAAACCCTATGAAGGGAATCTTTTGCACATGGATGGGAAGGGGATGCTATTAGAAATTTTATGTTTATAAGGGATTGGTGTTAGGGCCTTGACCACAATTAGGGAGGGGGGAAATAAGGTCCTTCATCTCTAAGGTAATTTTATGGGACATGAAATTTTTTTCAAACCACCACAAATGTCTTTAGGAAGTATCTTTGTCCTTTATTGGGATATCCAAACTAGTATGGTGCTTTCCACATGATCGATGGATCTTAGGTGTTTGACCAGATATGAAGCTTCTAAGGCCTTGGTCCTTCAGCTAGTCCTCAAACTACCATACAAACTCAAACTATTGACCTATTTTTGGGATATGTTTATCATTAGAATATTTTGTGTACCTGACATGGGTTTGAGGACCTTAACCATGGTTAATGAAGGAAATTAATGGCTATATAATGAAAATTAATCTTTTAGGGCTTATAAACATTGGCCTCTAAATAAGATGTGGGTGCCATTATAAAGTTTTAGACAAAATGGGTTAAGGTCATATAGATTAAGCCTAACATTTAAGGACATTTAGGAAGGACCATACTCTCATTATAACAAGTGAATAATTTTAGTCCTAATTTTGTCAACTTGGGATTCCACAATGTTAAAGTCCTTATAGAGAATCCAATTGACCTTTGACAAGTGTTCAACCAATGAATGCTAGTGTGAGGCACATCCCTTCACCACAATGGTTGAGTAAATATTTGCAAGGGAAAGAACCTTGTCTCCTATTTATGGAGGCACAAACCCCATAGTTAAATGGTTTGATACCTTGATCAATTACACGTGCTCTGAAGTTAGGTGAGATAAGAGTGGCTACCCACCTTGAATTTCTTCATGCAAGGTTTGAAAATTTATTGTGCCAGACCATATATGAGATAAGGTCGATCTTGAGGTAAAACTAATAATTTAAGTCGTATAGGAAAGCATGTAAAATAAATGTACAAATTATTCTCACCATGATATTCTTGAGTGGCCCTATAATACCCTTTACACTCTAAGATGAAACTTTCATGGGTAACATTCTATGATAACTTCCATTTCCTCCCCATCCTTACCATTAAGCAATTGGTAGGCGTTACATGATAAAATGTTTTTCTTCACTAGCACTCGCAAAACCCATTGGTCCATGGTATTTATTTTTGGTATTTTTTATTTTTATTTTGAATCCACATTGTGTTGCCCATGAAGACTCAAAGTTAGTCATTAGGCCCTTCAATTACTACCACTAGAAGACATAACAACCCAAGAAAATCAATGTGCATTTTACACATAATAAAAATGTCTAGCTTTGAGGTTGCTAAATCTGCATTAGTTGAATCCTTAGCTTAGGCGTAGGGGAGCCATGACATTTTTTCCTTTCTTAACAACTTAAGTCCATTCTCCATCTTCACCAAAGGCTAAATTCTTCCATGTTGATAAATTTGTGGTTGGAGGGTTGGGGTGGGAGGGGGAAAGTGGGCAGGGAGAGAGTGGGTGTTGGAAGGGGGTGTGCGGAAAAAGGAGTATATCAAAGGAGTCAACATTACGGAAATACATAATATTATGGAAAGGAATTTGAAAATGAAATCAAATATTCAACAAGTTGATATAGTAAACATATTCATGTTAAGCCTAGAGTCAACTTTGACAAAAACTATTCCTCCCACATCATGTCAATTAAGCTAAGGCCCTCTATGCCAGCCAAGTGGAAAATGTTGTTAGCTCTGGTGGGCTTCAGTATTGCAGCAATAATGCTGCAACTCCTGAGACTCCCTTCTTTACTTTTATCAACCCGGTTGTTCGTAACAAACTTGGAAGCGGCGGTGCTGTATGCACAAGTACTAGCTCTTGTCGCAGCTGTCACTTGGTCAGCTGGCACAAGTCCGCTAGGAGCTTAAGCCAACTTCTATGAGCTATTAGAAGAAGCTTTGTAATTTATGGATGAAAGCTAACTCGAAGAAAGCTAATCTATTTGTGAAAAGAGATTGAAAATCTGGAGGAAAGCACAAACCCTAGCAAACCCTAATTCTACCAGCTAGTCCTACTGATGCAGATGAGCATGCAAACTACTGAAAGAGATGCCATTAATTCTATGAAGGTAAAATACATGTGTCTAGACTACCTCTATCCTAAGAAAACATCTTTTTGTAATTTTGATTAAGTTGTTAGTTTCATCATGCATATGTTTTCACTTTTCTTTATTGTGCAGGGGTGGATCAAGGAGGAGGAATGCTTGGAAAAGGTTGGGAAGGTTCAGAGAGGGTCTAAGGAGTCCCCAACACCCTTCCAGAGAGTTTTACAGAAGTTGGCTATCAAGAAACCTCATTTTTGAGCTTCTACGAGAAGTCTGCAAGGGTTCTACAGGATGTTCAGAGATTTCTACACGATGTTTAGAAATTTCTACAGGATGTTTAAAAAGTGGATTTTAGAGGGTGGGTGAGTGAGGGAAGATGCATGGATGAATAAGGAGGTAGGATAGGGGCCTGGAGTGACCCAAAGACCAGTGGGTGGAGTGGTGAGAAGGTGTAGAAGGCTGACTTGGCTTAAAGAAGGCTAAGGCAATGATTGAGCAAGTAGGTTGGGTTACATGGGAAAAAGGACAGATGGGAGACGAGGAACCTAGCTAGGAGATGGAACAGGTGGCTTAGATGAAGCTTAGGTGGATGAAAGAGTGGTGGAGATGCCGTGCACAGTGTACATTCAACCGAATCAACAAAGTATTGCAAATGATCAAAGTCCTAGCTAATCTAGTCTAACTATCAATAACATGAATGAACAACAGCTTTATTTGGAAAGAAAACCATGTACATCAACTATGCAAAAAACATTTCAGAGATCTAAACCCATAACTAATTTCTGCAAAGTAAAACAGTACACTAAGGATTGCATGGTCAAGCAAACTAGTGTTTTTGTTGGGGCAACACTGTTTCTTCAATTCCAGCCCCTGATCCAATAAGGACGAGGTGAAACCGAGAGTGTGGTTGTCCCTTTTCTTTGGATCTTTTTATGTTATTATCTTACCAAAAAACCTGAAGCAATTCTATTCATAACCAGTGATCTATCCAAGCAACACAACTAAATCTGCCTAACATAAATACGTTTCAAATGCATAAAGGGAAACAATGATGCATAAAGGAAAAGTAACAGTACAGAAAGGAAGCCCTAGGCTCTCAGGTTTGGCCCAACCCTGAGAGCTATGGCTCCTATAGAAAACTCAGAGTTTATATAAAATCGGGCTGCTTCTCATTATCAAAAAATAGTCATAAGAGTTATGCCAAAAATGACTACAAGAGGACAAAGTAAAGCTAACAGTACTGTGGTGCAAAACATGCAATGGTTTCGAAAGTCCCTTACGAAGGTTGATGCCTCAACATTTATGCATCACGAGGGCCCTAGCTGGCCTCCTAAATCTATGGGACTCGGTTGTCCAAACTGTGAGTTAGACAATTCCTTCCAAAATCTGCTTGGCTGCCTTCTAGATCCGGTTTTGGCGGCCTTTGGAGCTCGGAGTTGGGGGTGAAGATCCTAAGGAAGGGTTATTTAATGCCATAGACAACCCCACTATGAATCCTCACCTTAGGCTTGGCTGTCTTCTAGCCCATGATTGCTCGGTTTTGCTCCAGCATGTGTCAAAAAACCTGAAATGAGCACATGTTAGCCACCTAGGAATAGTGACTACCCTTATTCGTACAAATGACATAAACATACTGAAAATAATGCATAAGCTATGAAAAATGAAGGATTGAACAAGGAATGAACAAGGATAATTAGGCCAAATGAGCCCAACAAGTTACCAATTTTGGGGCTCATCATCACCCCCTTGCTAAAAGGGTTGCTCATCCTCTGAGCAACTAGTCCAGCTCCTCGTCTTTCATTGCTTTAATCACCACCCTCACATCCCAAGCTTCTAAAGTAGTGTCCTCCTCACTGTCATGGAATCTGGCCTTCCTTTCCACCTCTTCCCACTGCTTATGCTCTTCCTCTTCTGTGCCTCCTTCTAACAATCCCAAAAGCAAGGGTGGACTTAGCTTGAGGCTTATCCAACTGGCCTGGAGGTTTTGCATAGACTTCTTGTAGAGAGGAACTCGTGCCAAGGCCTCCCTCATTCGAGTTGGAGTGTGATATTCCCTGATTTTAAGTCTGTGGAACAATGTGTTCCACCTACTGGTGCAAGTATGAACACAATTGTCGCCTAGTAATCGCTCCATATCCTCGAAGTGTGCTATGGCCTGGGCCTGTCGATCCATGTACTCTAATAAAGCCTGAGAGTTGGTTGCTAGGTGCTGGTGAGCGGATATCAATGATGTGGGGTCCCCTGGCTCTGCTCTAATCAACAGTGATGCATGTAGTTCTCGGTCCATGACATTCCTGACCTCAGCCGCTCTCTTTTCTTCATGGTTTAACCATGAGGTCATTTCCATCAGCTGCATGTCCCCTACTGCTGTGTTGGGGTCCCATGAGGTGATGTTTGGAAGGGCCAAGTTATGAAGGTAAAACTCTGAAAGCTTAGCCTTATCTTCCGATGAACTGTTGTTACATAAATCCATGAATTGCTGGGGGTTTTGGATTTGGGAGATACCCCTCTATGCCAATGTGTTGATTTGGAACTACAGCCACTGATCCCTTAGGTACAGGCCATAGGATTTGTCCGGTTGCCTACATTGCAGAGCTTCTATTGCCCAACTAGCCATGCAGGCCAGTTGTGCCTCCTTTTCTTGCATCTTAGGGATTGTATCTCTATACTTGCCTGCAATTCCCTTTCCTATAGCTGTCGGTTTAGTTCCTCAAGATCAGCTTGCATCCCTTCTTTTTCTTGAGGTTCTGCTAAGGTGTCCTTGGCTGCTGTGTCATCTTCTTTTCTTTGCCCCTGTAGCTGTAGTTGTTGTCTAAGCAGCTCATTCTCTTCTCTTAACTTGGCTTGTTGGGGGCTTTCCACATGCCTTACTCTTGCCAACTCCCTTTGTGTTTCCTTCAGCCTTTCCTCTAGAGGCCCTATATCTACTACCCCCTTGGATTTAGCGATCCTCATCCAAGTGTGGGTTCGTACTCTTTCTTCCTCTAGAGCTAGAAACAGTGGCACTGTGAACTTTTGAGGAATAATTTTTTCGGCCTCCAAAAGGTTATAATAAGAGCCCAGGCTGGGCTGGGGGCTAGGTTCCATGATGACATCAGTCTTCTCCTCCTCTTGTGGTGACTTGGCTACTCTTTCCTCCATCTGCTCAGTTTCTTTCAGCCTAGCCAAAGTTTCCTGTAGAATAGCCTCAGCATCCTGTAGAGAGGCTTCTGAGTTCAATTTCTCCATCTTTTCCCTCCATGAGGATGTTTTCGAGCTCCCCCGCTCATAAGTAATGGATGCCTTGGAGGGGGACCTATCCTTTGGTGTGGTAGGGGTATCCACAATTGTGATTGGCTCTTTTGATGGAGGCTGGAGTCTTCCAATCTTAATCCTCACACTCCTTCTCGCTTTAAAATACAGAGGAGTCTCCCTCTTTCATTTCTCTTTTGGCTTGGGAGAGGTACTTAGGGTGGCCAGCACAACTGCTGCCTCTCTAGCTAGAATTTCGGCCGACTTCTCCTTCTACTATCCTTCTTTTGGACTTCCTGTAGAAAGTCCTGTAGTGGTTGTTTTCTGGCTTCCTGTAGAAGTCGTTTTTAATCTTCCTGTAGAAATAGCCTGCTGTTTTCCTGTAGAAGCTGAGGGCACTATTTTAGCCTGCTTGGCTGAGGGGACTTTTTCCTTTAACTTGGCGGAGGCTGCCTTAGGGGTGCCCTTACTGACTTGGACTTTCTCAGTCCTTTCTACCCTACTCTATAGTCTTTTCTCCCTGGGTGTTGGTGCAATTTTACCATCCACTGTTTTGGTAGCTTGACCCTTTTCTTGTGTTCCTTTCTATTCTTTCTTTGGTGTTTTGCCTGGGGTTACTTGTCCTTTAACCTTCTTCTCTGCCTGAGTATTCTCCTTCTCCTTACTGCTGGAGGAAGTGAGCTCCTCGGACAAAACTCAGATGTCATCATCCTTCGACATATTCTGAAAAATTTCCCAGGAGAGAGGGACAGTGAAAGTGTGGAGTGCATCTTCCACAAGGAGCTTGATAAGCCCATGATGGACTAGCTGGTATGGTGTCCCCTCTCTCAGTTTGGTGGCACACTCAATCATGGACTGCAGGAAGAAGTAAGGAATGCTCAATTTTTGCTCTTAGGGTAGGTCCATTTGGCGCCTGAGTTCTGTGAGCAACCAGAAATGATAGCCATACACGATGCTAAATCGCCCCTCACATGTAATATACTTCATAATTTGGAGGCTGACTTCACTCCAGAATGGTTGTAGGCTAGTTCTTCGAACTCCATTCTTGTCCTCTGAAAATTGCTCCTCTGACAAGAAGAACTCTTTTTTAGCTTTCTGACCCAACTTTCTCTCCTCCTTATCCCAGGGTACCCCCATTGGTAGATCAGTTACTCTGCTAATGAGCTGTGGGGTGAGTCTGAGGGTCAATCCTCTGAAGTTGACAATGGCCAATGACTTTGACTTCAGCTTCAGGGACCTGAGGAATTCTTCTGCAATTTCATCATCGTGACCTCGAAGCTTGTCACAAAATGACATCTAGTGTGCTCAGGAAAACAAGTCCACCACCTCAGGGGTTTCTCGTAATTTCTTGGAGTCTGAAGGTTCTTTTCGAATGAACCCTCCCGGCATGGTAAAGACTCTGTGTTTGTTCACGCTTTTAAGCAAATAGGGAGTTCTGGGTGTATTTCCTTCCCAGAGCGTTAAAAAAAGAGATATCTTTATGTTAATTACCCTGTGCTGAACTTGCCTGCTCGTATACAAAAGGAGGACTTCAGGATTTTTCTACACAGATCGCAGAGCTACGTCTCCATTATACACACAGTCATATAAAATTTACAATTTTTACCGGTGCCTTGACAGTGTCTCAATTTTTCTACTGGAGGGGTTTTAATTCAATCATGGAGGAAATCTCACATGCAGACCACTAAGACAATTTCAGGCAGCGATAAGAAAACGGCTTTTGAATTCACAGACAGACTTGCATTCACATTTCCCTACCCCTCTCAATACGTCAAATTCACCACCTTTGGAATTATTTGCATGGGAAAGTTATGTTCAGGCCTACCTCACTGAAAATTGCCACCCTCGACGTGAACAGTCCACGCTGCTTCGTATGCTGGGTTTCCTACAGCGCAGCTTCTTATAGAAATCGTTCCCGGCTTCTGGAGGATGTTACGGTGGTGCAGGACTAGTCTGAGAAGTAGCAGGATGTTGGAACAGACCGAGAACTCAGGCTAATAGCTTGCAGAGGAGGAGGACGCATACTCGACAGCAAAACGGTTGTGAGCATAAATGAGTAACGACCATATAAAATATAGATGATACAATTCAAAGGTGCATTATGAAGTAAAAAATGTACAAAAAGATTATTACGGAGTTGCTGGACCCAATCCCTATGTTTAGTCCATTTTCTTCAGCACGTGTGTAACGACCATATACACCCTCTTTCTCTCTGACTTGGTCAACAACCCAACTATTGGGGCATATCGTTAGAATGTTTTCTTTTAAATGATCAGGATAAGGCACGCTTCTACCATTCAATATGATGACCTACTAGGTCTATACTCCACAATCGGTAGCCTTAAAACACTAAGACTACACTACAAGTCTTAAGAAAGAGACTTCAACCCTTCCTATCCCTCATTTCTCTGATTAAAATTGCACTCATATCAGTTATACATAAACATGAAACAATTGGTTTTCAGAGTTTTGCACTATATGGAATATTTGAGCGTTAATAAGAGAACACATGAGTATGTCGAACCTCTATTTCTCGAAATTCTATCTCAAAATAATTTTGATCAAGCGCAGTGCTTCTGTGGGTTGATGTGACCCTTCTATCACCTGGTGTGACCCATCTGTCTCAGGTGCAACCCATGGTGCGACCTTTCTGTTTCAGCGCTATCATATTCTCGAGCTAATTTCAATGACAAGAATCTTGTTCAACATCCCCTGGAAATTCATTTACATTATTGAAACTGTGGATGGTTTCCTCTCCCATGGATCCTTCATCACACTGCTTAGATTTCCCCTGTAGCATTCTCTAAAAAACAGAACAGATTAACTTCCATGCAATCCGATCATTTCAACCTTAAATCAACTAGTGACTCTCAATGAATGGATCAATGATCTTTGATCTCCCCAAATCTCCAAGACTCTAATTCTCTCACTCGTTCAAAAGTTGGTTGCAATTCCAGTGTTACTCGAAAGAGCATATGTCAAGGTTCCAAAACCCCTGCAATCCACCTTCAACCTAAGGTCGTTTTTATATTTCATTTAGAATCGACTTCATCTCATTTTGACAATGATTTCTTAAGGCAGAGACTTCAAGGTCAACGCAATCTTCAAAGTTCAATTGTATGTAGATGTGATTTCATCAATATTGCTCAACACAACAATCCTCTCAGAAACAAATCCACAGTTCAATGCATTCAACAAGATTTAATATAATTTCACATACATTTGATGTATTAAGTGGGTTTCCAAACATTCTACTAGAATCGCATGTTTCTTTAGTCACGAACCACCATAGATATACAACCATAACAATTCAAACATTTAAAACATTCAAAATCTAGAGGAACACAGATATTTACTTCACATTGACAAAAATATTCAAAGTTCCAATGCACATAAAAATGCATTTCATTAACCAGTTTCAAATATATACAATACTTGGGCTGATTTCCAATATGGGCTCGCAACCCTAGCCTTTTTCTCCACATTCCATACTCACCTCTTCTCTACATGCCGCTTAGGCTTACAATTATAGGAACAATTACATAATTATTTATCATTCTGGTTCCTAGTTCTTCTCCATACATCTCTCAACTAGTTCCTAAAATCTCTTAATGATCCCTTGATGATATCAACAATAGTTCTATATCTAAATTCTTCCTTTATGAGCAGATTATACCAAATCCATCAATCTACTTTTAACTCAACTAATTTCCTATTATAGGATCTCCTAATCCTTAAGTCCTTTATGAGATCTCCACAATTCTAATCATCTCTCATATTTTCACATAATTGATAATATTTACATTTAAAACCTCACACACATATTTCTCACTCAAATTATTAAAAAGATACAAAATTTCCTATTAAGAAATAAAAAACATCAGATCCCCTAAGTCAACCAAATATACAATGTTTAGTTGAGCAGGATGCTCCTACTTCAGACTCCCACTGTACAAAAAATTATTCATAGACTCGTGTCTATGAGGTCTGTCACTTTTCTGTAGTAATGTGACAACTACAAGTTTTAATGACTTGCTACCTCCAAGATCCAAACCTTAATTTGTAATTGTCCAAATGCTTTGCACCTTTGTTGTTGGTACATGTATGTTTTCTTTTGGTTCATTTTCATTTCTTCAGTCAGTTTCAAATTATGATTAATCATCCCTTATGTTGTCAGTTGTCTCCATCTAGACTGTCTTATCATCAATTTCCATAGTTCTTCAATAAAAAAACCAATTTATGCTTTCTCATGGAATCCTTTTGTCTCAGTAACTTGCCTGAGCTTGTTTCTCTACTGTAATTTTTCACATTCATTTTTAATCTGCTATCTGCTCTTTTCAACTTTTTTTTCCATGCATACATCTTTAATTTCTTTGAAAACATCTTCTTCTGCAATTTCCATTTGTTGCTTCTTATCTTCAAATTTACATTCAAGAAGTAAATTATATGTGATCTTTCTGACTACATACTGATCTACCTTTTCTTCTCTGTTAGCTAGTACATTAGAAACTTGGCAACTGACACATATATTTGTCCCAATCAAATCTTCAGACACTCCCTCTTTTTTGACTGCAGTTACACTCTCATACTCCTGTTCTTTCAACAAATACTCCAGCAACTCAATTTCTCTTTGACACCTCACAAGTACTTCATCATGATGTTGTTTATAGTGTTCAGTAGGTTCTTCTTCTTTCTTAACATCTTTCAGTAGTTGTCCTTCCTCTTCATTTAGTCCTATGACTGTCTTCTTTTTTTCTTGAGACAAATCTGCCTCACCTCCTTCTTCAACACATTTTGCATTACTCTCTTTTTGTAATCCCTCTTCAAGAGCTATCCTTGCCACGTCTTCTCCCTTAGCATTCTCCCACAATTTTTCTTTATCAATAACATTAGTCAAATTCATTGTCTTACCTCTCTGAGACAATGTTCTTTCATTCTTCATCAGAATAAGCTTTTGATCTTCCATCTCCATAACAACTTCAGATGATTGTCTTCTCCCATTAAGTAACTCATCAATGAACTCCTTCTGCTACATCCATCTAAGAGGTTTTATTCATCATCCATGAAAGCCTTCCTCATCTAAGAGGTTTTATTCATCATATTTACTTCAAGATCTTCATCCATCTTGAAGACATCTTCAAAAGGATGCCTAACTCCTGCAATACCTGCATATCATACACAAATTTTCAGTTTTAAAAACATAAGACCTTGTGGTCTCACTTGATGCTTCAACCACTAGGTCTTCTTGCTGCTCTGAATCCTTCATATGATTCAGAAGATCCTCTGTGGATTTCTCCTCTGTATTTTCACTACTTTAAAAAAGAAATGGGTCAGGTTCTGGTTCACATACCAAAACTTCCTCGTCATACTCATTTACTCTGAGTGATTCTTCCTTCAGTTGAGCATTCAATCTATCCTCCCACTGCACTTGAAATCTATGCCATTTGAATTTTCTTTTCATAATACAACCATACCTTTGGTCTTCCTTATTCCTCTGTAACATCTCCTTCAATAACTCAAGATGGAATTTTATCTCAACTTTCTCTCTGTCAATCTCTTCTTGATTCTTTCTCATTCCATTTTCCTTGGCATTTTCCTTCTCCTTTCTATTGCTTCTCCCTAAACCTCTGCAATGACTATCAACAGTCACCTTCTCCTCCTCTGTGAAATCCATATGTTCATTTGTGGACTACATTCAATCCCCTTTTCAGCAAGCCTTCATATTTTCCATCCAACAATGCAAGCTTTATCTCTACGCTTGAATTCTTGACATCTTCTGGTTCTCTGTCTTGGAACCATCTTCTAAGAAACTCTCTTGCTCCTCTTTGCTTCTGCAACTTAAATCCACTTTTTTAAGAACACCCTTGTCCTCTCTGTCCAACCTTTGTTGGAATTCTTCAAGGTTCTACCACTATTTAAGAGCTCACATGCTCCTCCACTTTAGAACACAACTAGCTCTTCGTTACAGCTCCTCTTAACTGTCTTTGTTGCTAACAACCTTTTCGTATGCAACCTAAAATCTGCAAACACAATCCTCAAAACCAAAGTTAAAAATAAAAACAGACCATTTCACCTTCAAGATCTCTGCATGATCTTGTTCCACCATTCATCTACACTTTGAATGGAATATTCCTTGTTCATTTTCCTCTGTAAATTCTCCTTAAGAGTATCAATTACTTGTCAATATTCTTTCACACTTTATCTTTGTGTGCCTGCTACCTATTAGATTTAAAATCTGATCCTTTCTTCCTGTGTAACATCATTAACAAATGCACATAAATCACAGTAGATTTTTTTTCCTGCTTTGTTCTGTCAATCTTTATTCATCTCCTCTTTCTGAAATCACAATGTATCCACATATACAACTTCAAGAGCATAACTCTATTCTAGTTTTCCCAAAGAACTTTAACTTCCTCTAATACCAAAATGATGACCTACCAGGTCTATACTCCACAATCAGTAGCCTTAAAACACTTAGAATACACTACAAGTCTTAACAAAGAGACTTCAACCCTTCCTATCCCTCATTTCTTTGATTAAAAATGTGCTCATATCAGTTATACATAAACATGGAAGGATTGGTTTTCAAAGTTTTGCGCAATATGGAATATATGAGCATGATTAAGAGAAAACATGAGTATGTCGACCCTCTATTCCTCGAACTCCTATCTCAAAATATTTTTGACCAAGTGCGACGCTTCTGCAAGCTAATGTGACCCTTTTGTCGCCTAATGCAACCCATCTGTCTTAAGCGCGACCCATCTTCTCCTGCATGACCTTTCTGTCTCAGGCGCGACCAACAACGTGACCTTTTGTTTCAGTGCTATCATATTCCTGAGCTAATTGCAATGACAAGAATCTCATTCAACGTCCCCTGGAGATCCATTTACATTACTGAAACCGTAGATGGTCTCCTCTCCCATGGATCCTTGATCATGCTACTCAAATTTCCCCTGTAGCATTCTTTAAAGAAAAAAACGGATTAACTTCCATGCAATCTGATCATTTCAACCCTAAATCAACAAGTGACTCTCAATGAATGGATCAATGATCTTTGACCTCTGTAGATCTCCAAGTCTCTAATTCTCTCACTCGTTCAAAAGTTGGCTGCAATTCCAGCATTACTCGAAAGAACATATGTCAAGGTTCCAAAACCCTTGCAACCCACCTTCAACCTGAGGTCATTTTTCTATTCCATTTAGAATCAACTTCATCTCATTTTGACAACAATTTCCTAAGGCAGAAACTTCAAGGTAAATGCAATCTTCAACATTCACTTGTATGTAGATGTGATTTCATCAATATTTCTCAACACAACAATCCTCTCAGAAACAAATCCACAGTTCAATGCAGTCAATAGGATTCAATATAATTTCACATACATTCAATGTATTAAGTGGGTTTCCAAACATTCTACCAGAAGTACATGTTTATGTACTCACGAACCACCAGAGATATATAACCATAACAATTCAGACATTTAAAACATTCATAATCTAGAGGAACAAAAATATTTACTTCACATTGACAGAAATATTCAAAGTTCCAACGCACATAAAAATGCATTTCATTCACCAGTTTCAAATATATACAATACTTGGCTTGATTTCCAATATGGGCATGCAAGCCTGGCCTTTTTCTCCACATTCCATACTCACCTCTTCTCTACATGGCCCTTAAGCTTAGAATTATAGGAACAATTACATAGTTGTGGGTCATTCTGGGTTCTAGTTCTCCATACATCTCTCAACTAGTTTCTAAAATCTCTTAGTGATCCGTTGAGGATCTCAACAATAGTTCTATATCTAAATTCTGCCTTTATGAGTAGATTATATCAAATCTCTCAATCCACTTTTAACTCAACTAATTTTCTATTCTAGGATCTCCTAATCCCTAAGACCTTTATGAGATCTTCATAAGTCTAATCATCTCTCATATTCTCACATAATTGAGAATATTGACATTTAAAACCTTACGCACATATTTCTCACTCAAATTATTAAAAATATACAAAATTTCCTATTAAGAAATAAAAAACATCAAATCCCCTAAGTCAACCAAATATACAATGTTTTCTTGAGCAAGATGCTCCTGCATCACAATAGTCTGAATTATTTCCTGTCATTGTCCCATTTACTCCTCTTATATTGGTACAATGCAACCCACGACAGAGCCACTTTTGAATTGTAAAGATTGAATTTGTTGATGGCTTTAATTTCTAAATTCATTGATGAAATGAAATTGACATATATAATATGTATGAGATCAAAATATACATTCTGAACTTTAGTGTGAATAGTTATTTTGTAGAAATTTGACAAATGATAAGTCATTTTCTCTTTATCAAGCACTTTTTTCTTCATCCCTTTCATCATCCCAAATCACTGCACGTTGTGTGTTGCCTATATGCTTGATGTACTCACTAGCATAATAGAAATATTCATATGATATGTACCCCTATGCATTAGACCCCTTGGGTTTCCCTTTGTCGAACAAAGCCTCTCAATTTCTTTATGTACCTCTCTAACAAGAACATCCAATGATTAGAAACCACCCCAATTAATTCAACCTCATCTGCTAGGTGAATTAGATAATGAACCTACAATTCCATGAAACTCATTGGTAGTTCCTTCTCAAACATATAAACAATCTCAACTATCTCTTGATGCCACCATGGAATGATAGCCATATGAATCTGCTTTGATGTGATCTAATATACAAATACAAATAATTTAGATATGGCACATTGTAGGTCTTGGGAAAAGTAATGATTCACACACCCACACACGAGAAGAGGACAATGACATTGCAAAGTAAACACATACAATAATTAATTATATCTTATCCAATGGCATAAAAATAATAAAAAATAATAAAATCATATTTTTGACATCCGTACTCATAGAAGGTTCAAATGGTCATGCGATTTCAACCTCGAAAAATGGTCTTCCACATTGAAGCATCGTCATAGTGTATACCCATATACGAAGGCACTCTCACACCCATTATAACCCCCTTTGCCAAAGAAATATCATTTTTCTTTAAAAATACATGGGGCATCACCTTCTTTGAAATACCAAGAGGGACCAACCTCTCCTCTACTTTCTTGTCTTGGACAATGTTCCTTTTTAGTTTTTGAAGAAATAATATCTCTCCTAAAACCCAATGTGTCATTATTTCAATGATATGTGCCTATATGAAGAAAATGAAACATTTTTAAATATGTGCATGGGATCTAGTAAGTGTGCAATCTTAATATGCTCCCAATATGGGAGCTCTCAAAAGATATATTTCCTTTTCATCCCAATGGGCCACAATTTCTCAACATAGGTGTCGACGAATTATAGATCATCGAACATAGGCTGGCCATTTGAATCAAACATTTATGTAATATCCTTCTCCTTCTCTCTCACTCATACACTCTAAGACATTCAACTGGTGTCACTATTGTAGGCCCTTGGGTTCACTCTCATTTACCATTAAAAGAAGATGTTTCTCTTCTATAAGGCTGTTCTTCTAGGAGGAATACCCTAGAGAAGTCATACACTAACTTTTGTAGGTAGTTCAACCAGCTAGCTTTCAAAGAAGGTCCACAAAATTTACATCCAGGATACCCTTTTGTTACAATACTTGTGAAATTATTGTATACGTGGCACATTAGAAATCATGAATATCAGAATAATTGTAATGAATTAAATCAATGTGTGAAGCAATAGTGTTATGCATATAAACAAATCAATAAACATGTAATTTGTGAGAGGAAACTCCTAATCCTAGATGAACATGTATGGTGTAAGCACACATTCCATACAATGTAAAACTCCTCTTTGTTGCGATGGGTCTTGATACATCATATACATGTATCCCTTCCCATAATTCTTTTAATTCATCTACTAATGGTTGTAAGTAGACATCCATATTCTTCACTTGTCTTCTACCGAGGAGTATGAGAGCCAACATAAGATATTCATTCTTCAAGGACAACAATGGGGGGATATTGTTATTGATCACTACTATAGGCCAAATAGAAGAATTGGGGTTTGGGAAGGAATATGTGTTGACACCATCCATGGCTATGCTGAGTCATAGACTTCGTATTTCATCCTTGAATTTTTCGGGCCACGTATCCTCCTAGGCTTCATGGATATTGATTCTATTGACATTTGCATAAATCCAAACTCACTTATGTGTGACACATGCAAACCCTGCAACATAACTAATTCTTTGCAACAAAAGAGCCTTTGAATCACTTGGATTATAGCACTGTGACTCAATATATTATGACAAGGACCATGTGATTTACCCTTTTTTCTTATTTATGGAACCTTTAATGCCCACATTTCGGACATATTTCTTTGCCTACATGATCTCTTCTATATAGAATACAATCATTAAAACATGCATTATATGATATGTACTCTGTTATCACTCAGGTTGTCCCTAGGCTCCTGTTTAGGGATACGGCCGAGGTAACCACAAACCAATCTTTGGATTGCAGGTTCTAGCCCACCTGGAATCAGAGAGGGCTCTCTCTTAATGATTCAACATTGTTGATTATTTTAGGCTAGCTTTTGGCACAGGTGTTTTTGTTTGTGTTTGGATGGAAGGTAGAAATCTCAAGCAAAGAGGCAAGGTAAAATGTGATAAGTTTCAAACCATTGGGCATGGAGTCAGGGATTAGGGCTTGCTTATTGCGTTTTCTTGGTCACAAGAGGATTAAGGAGTGGGATAGCCACACATGATACACTTATCAATCTACTGAAAGGATGGAATGACGATTAGAGATGAAAGGCAAAAGAGAATCATTTCATCAGACTGAAAAAGGGGAGAAGTGAATGAATGATTATCTAGGAGTAGCTAAGAATTCCTAAACTCTCATTCATATGTGAAAGAAACAACGTAAAGAAGATCATTTAAGTATACATGTTCATAACTATTTCTGATGAAAACATGAAAAATTGTAGAAATTGAACTTAAGGTGTAGTTAAACAAATCCTAAGCTATTCTTCTTTTCTGCAATTTAGATAGCGAAACGGTGGTAAAACAAGCATGAAAATTAACAGAGTTGAGAAACACTTATTGAATCATGTAGAAGCACAGGAATTCCGTAATCACTCCTTGGCCCATTAAACACATCAAACAGTTTCGAAATCCATGCTTTCAGCAGTCTTTGGTTATAGAAAGTATGACAGTTACAGTGCGGGTCTCTGCTTGGAGAAAATGTCGAGATAAAGATTAAGCAACTTCCTCGACTCATCCACCAACAAACCAACAACAACTCCATCTTTCAGGGTGGTATATATAAGCAAAATATCAGAAAGTCATTTATTACAATTGACCTAAACAGGTCTGCTG
>APFE031527917.1:0-17437 GCA_000404065.3 Pinus taeda
CACCAATAATGATTTATAATGATGGATAGTGACCGTCACTGTTTCATATGAGCAATGGTGACGGACCATAGCCTCAGTGACCAAAAACTGAACGTCACCAAAGGTAGCGTCGCCTAAAGTATAGGTGTTATGGTGACATTCAAAGTCCGTCACGAATATTAATTATAATGACAGATAATGACCGTCACCATTTCATATGAACTACAACGATTTATTGTGATGGATATTTCATGGCCGTCACTATTGGTGCATATATATGGTGACGTTCATTGACCATCACCAAACGCCGCATTGTCAAAAGTATAAGTGTTGTGGTGACATTCAAGGTCCGTCACGAATAATGACTATAATAACGAAGAGTGACCGTCACCATTTCATATCAACAACAACAATTTATGGTTACGGATCTTTCATGGTCATCACTATTGATGCGTATATATGGTGTCGTTCGTTGACCGTCACCATTTCATATTTTGGTGAGGGTCGAAAAATGTCACTATAAGCTCATTGGTGATGGGCAAAAGAGCCTTCGTCGCCAAAAACTAATCGTCATCATTCCATATGGATATCAGGGCACGATGGAATCGAACCACCAACCAACTGCTTGAAAAGCAAATGCTCTTCCATTGAGCTAGCACCCTTTAAATAATTACACCTTGAAACTTCATAAATTGTAAATTCAACAACTTTCAATAATGTCCAAGTGGAATTTACAAAACTTTTTTAAATCAATTAATATACGAACATCATTTTAATCAATAAAATCCCTGACTTAAAATAAAAGTGGCCTAGAATTGAATGTTATATCAACCATGTCAAGTAACTAACATCGAGGGAGAAATACAAGCCATGCATATTGGATTAATGAAATAATTGATCTGATGAAGCTCAAAATCAAACAAATGACTTACAAATAAGAAACACAAATAAATGACTTACAATTAAGACATGAGCTTGCCCTTTCAACCATGTCGTTAAATGACTTTTCTTTATGTCACAAAACATTAAACTTTTTTTGATACTAGGTGAAAGTGGTATTGTAACATTAACCACTGATAGAGTCTATGTCCACGACTACTTCTCAAGATCCACTCCATTACCATCATTTGGGGCTAGATAAGATTCGTGCAAAAACCATCAACACGAAAATGAAATCTACATCCTTGTAAAAAAATGGGAGGAAAAAAATCCACAAACTGAAACAGATTGTAGGATAACTCATTCCTGCAACATGATTATTTTGTCATGAACAATAAAAAAGGAAATAAGGAGAAATGTAATTTTTGCCACATTTTGACAATCATTTCCTTTTGCATATTCTATGAGCAATTGATGAAAAAAGTCAACTAAAACTTGTCAACATCAAGATTATAGTAAAACATAAAAGAACTGCTCCAACACATATATAACCCTAAACATAAGTATCTACACATATAAGTATTTATTGAGATCATTGTATTTTGTGAAAATATGGAAGTCAAATCTTTGAATTAACACAATTTATGGTACCACTGCCTTACGAAGTCTATTCATTCGAGTATTTACGAAGTCCATTCAAACATTTCTTCAAGGTTCAAAGTTCAAACAATTAACATGTAACCTAAAAAAGCTCAAATTTGAAAAAGAGATCACCCAAAAATGTAGAGTATATATCTCACATTTATATATCCTAATTTCTAGACATTGAAATGACACTTTTTAGCATACTATTTTGAATTCAGCCTAAAATGATATAAAAAAGTATTGATGGTTATTTTTGTTAAAAATGGAAACTAGGGCCAAGTTCCACTTTGAACGACGCCTTTGGGGCTAGATAATTGTGGCATTGAATTCCTCTTTTTGAGAGGACCAAAATTGATCTAAATATCATCAAATTTGGATACGTAGAAGTGGAATTTCGAATTTATGTTTCTCTCATGTAAATTATTTAGGTCGGCCTCAACTATATGTCGGCTTAAGAAGATCAAGATTCAAAAGTCACATCCCCTTAACTCCACCAAATTGTATATATAGAGGAGCATTCCCTTTCATTTGGGACACATCAATCAAAAGAAAAAGATATCTTTGTGGCAGCAAAGATTAAGGAGGATAAATTCAACTACAGGTCAAGGGGACCCATCAAACAACCACATAAGAAGGTACACTTACACGTAACATAAGTTTCATTTAGATTAAGGTGCATGAAACACTTTCAAGCTAAACAAACTTCAACGGGAAATCTCACAGGTGACATACTACAATTTGACAATTAGCAGTCAACATTGTTTCTCCAAGTCCATAACTGAATGATTAATCATTCAGAATTGGTTAAGGTGCAAAACTTACAAATTCACTTTAAGGACACTTCTTCCATTTAAAGAGTCATAAAAGCTAAATTTGAATTAAGATGTCACCAGCCAAAAAAAGTATTAAGCGCTCAATAATCCAACAATTGTAACGCTTTCAAGACCTTTTAAATATTCATAACAGTGACAATCGTGAATCATTGGGATAATGCATTCCATTAAATTATAATCTGAGTTGTGCACATTATCTTTTGGATGTATATAGAGCTTTACAAGCTGAGTCAGTTTATTAACAACAAACCAGTTTCATCAACATTCAGAAAATGAAAATGAAGATAGAAATGAATGAAAGGAGATATCTACCTTGCAGGATAGTTTAGAAACCAAAGCGCAAAATTGAAAATTATAGAATTTAGACATAGCGTTAACCACACTTTTGGGACTTTAGCTTCCCAAATAATTCACTTTCTTGTCATCAACACCCTCTACAATGAGGGAAACTTTCTAAGTTCTAACTATCAAAGGTTTAGAGTTAGAAAGATTATGTGGAAGTTCCTGTAGATAGAGATCTTGCTCCCTTATTTCAATCATTGGGTAAAACTGCAAGTCACACATCAAGAAAGATCGATGTTACCGATGTGAGTATTTATTCCTTTAGGTATCATGAAGTCTGTGGGTGATACACACATGCATATGTGTGTGTGTGTGTAATTAAGCCTATAGGTTGCATGTAAGCCTTTCAATGCTCTTTACGCCAGAAGTATTCTTACAATGGTCAATGGCTCGTAGGTAAAAGCATTGGATAACAAAAATCAATGTTGGATAAAGCAAATAAAAATACCAACTGCAGAACAGAAGATGACAGCCCCCAAAATTTTGCTACCAAATCTGCATTTTCTAATAGACCTCAAGATATACAGTAGTTGCAACTATTTGCATGTCATAGTTAGAATAGAAAGAAACAAGGATAAATTACAAGTTTCCATCACTGGCTGCATCAAAATGTTGATATGATTATCAATGCATAGTGATAATGGTTGTAAGGTGACAAGAAACAATGCATATCTAATTCACAAATTGTACTTATGTATGCTTCAATAGTGAACTCATAAGAGTTGTAATTGAACTCTTACAACCATCAAATTAATTCATGCACTATCAAGAAATATCATCAATGATATATTCCTTATAAAAGATTATGCCTCATACCTTGAATTCGACCTAGAGTTTAATGCACATTCCAATCATAAGAAGTACTAATCCCAGATAAAATGGGCAATCAAGTTAGAGACTACGCTTTTCCACCTAGCCATAGATTGGGCAGCATTATGGTCTTTCTTGCTGCCCAATCACCACCGAGCCAGATTCTAGGGCATAAGGAGGTTGCTCAAGAACAAAAACAATCAAGAATCCAGAAAAAGATCTCCACCTGAAGCTATCAAGGGGAAATGTTGAAGATGCAGTTGAACTCATCAACAAAATGCTTGATTGGGATTTTGTGTCTTGGAATGCAATCATTTCAGCGATTTCCCAGCAAGGCCACAACAAGGAGACTCTGGAACTTTACATTTAGATGAAGCTTGCAAGTTTAAGGTTAGACCAATTTACATCGACAAGTGGTCTAAATCCATGTGCCAACTTGATGTGTCCCCAGTGTGGTGCGCAAGTTCAAGCTAAGGTAATCAAAGTGGAATTCGAATCAAATGCCTTTCCAAAGCTTGCTCTTATTGAAACGTATGTTAAGTGTGATAGAAAGGAGGATGCAGTCCAAGTGTTCGATCACATCTGTGTGCCTAATGTTTTCACATGGAATTCTTTGGTTGTCGGATATGCCCGATGCAGTAGGTTAAATCGTGCAAGGTAATTGTTTGATATGATTCCTGAGAGGGATGTGGTCTCTTGGAGTAAATTGATTGTGATCTACACCCAACGTGGGTATAGTGAGGAATCCCTCCAATAGTTTCGTGAAACGCATAGGTCTAGCATGAGGCTGAATTATATTACCTTCAATAGTGCCCTCAATGCTTGTTATCTTACACTCCATTGAGCAAGGAAGACATCTACATGGCTTGATAATCATAAGTGAACCTGAATTGGATGTATTTTTCGAGAGTTCCCTTGCAGACATGTATACTAAATGTGTTGGAGTATAGATGATGCACACCTTCTATTTGATAAAATGGTTATGTGAGGTTCCATTTCATGGCAATCAATCATTACGAATTTGGCACCTTAGAGAGTGCACACCAATTATTTAATATAATGCCTACAAGGAATGCAGTTTCCTGGAATGCAATGATGGCAACATATGCCCAAGTTGGGTATGGTGAGAAAACCCTACATATTTTTAGAGAAACGTTTTTGGCAAGAATGAAAACAGATTGGGTCACCTTTGTTAGTGTTTTAAGTTCATGTGCCCATTTAGCGACTTTGAAGTAGGGCAGGCAAGTCAATGTACACACTATCAGAAGTGAACTCAAGTCAAAAAAGGAAGCCACCTGAATTGAAGACTACCATGCACATCGAACTGGTGGGCCATGCAATCTGGTGAAAGATAGCTACTGCGGGGTTTGAACCTGCAACCTGCCAACGACAACACCCGCATATGAGTTTGCAACGAAAGTGGTATTCCTAGTGAGAGATTAGAGTTTGTAAGCTAAGTGTTTGTTATAATTCCACTAAGAATATGCGTTGAGGCAGTACAAATGGTCTCACTCTCAAGTTTGCTCCCCAAGTTTAACAAAGGGTGGATCAGCTGCACAAGTAGCACCAAATGCCTCTATATTCAGATATTCAATTTTATTTCAAGTTGCTCAAAGCTCAAACATAGCTTTGTTCTTATTAAATATCCACTTAAGACGTCATACGATTGTCGCGTCTTATCAATTTACAATTTGGCACATAGTAGTCACCAGGAATGTTTACGAAGATCCAAAATCATTGTAGCCTCTTCCATCTTTTTCAAAGAAAACTTTCACCAAGTTGGTACTATTTATTTCTATTTCGACAAAAATGAAGACCCCCTCTTCGGGTCTATAATGTATTTTTTATTGGAATGGTTCATGGTTATTGTCAAAGCGTTGCAGTATTTGTCAGATTGGTAAAAATCTGTGCAAAATAAATGTTTTATTGCACTAATTGCATAGATATGGACTTGAATTGCATTTGCGTCAGTGTAACTCCTTCCTGGTTCTGGTGCAAACAAACATATTATTAGAGTGGCACTTGAATTCTGGCACTTGTATCAAAGTGGTGGTTCCCTGATATTTTATATTGTGAATGGGTGACTGAGATATAGGACTCTTGACCCGCATGCAAAAATATTTCATTTCAAGGATTTGTTGATATACCCAATGTGTATATTGTAGACTAGGATGTATATGCAGTAGCTATTGGGATTCGACAATGAAGCACTAGTCATGTCTCGATGACCCAAATGCAAGAAGTTTGAACCCACATGTCCAAAATGTCATTTTTGGTATTTGGATAGATATGTAGTATGTATATGTAGTAGGCTGAGTAAATATATATATCATATACTCGGTGGTTGTGGACATACAATGAAGTACTAATCAAGCACACTATGGAAGACAGGCTACTACAGTGTCTAAGCAATTATTCAACCTCGTCTTGTCAAGAACCAAGAAAAAAAAAGTATGAACAAAGAAATTGAATGCATATATATTTTGAGCCATGATTGTCCTACTTTTGGGTCGATTTGATACAGACCATTGTAGACTTTGCAATCGAATGGAGTAGTGAAGCTGAAAGGGGAAGTTTAGAGTAGGTAATGAGCATAGGATGAACGCTCCCATCATATCAAAGGCAAAATCTTCCCATCGCAGGCTTCAAAACCAAGTGGATATACAAAACATACATGGGTATTTGCTTTGTTATTCTGGGAAGTATATATTGTCTTAGCATGCCTTTAAATGATGTGGTAACTTTCAAGACAAATAAGTATTAGCTTTTGCTATCTTGTTATTCTGGCCTTTTTGGGTTCATGGCTGCCTCTGGTCTTCTCGATTAGAGTGTTTTCTAACATAGCACAGGGCACAAGGAAATGCAGTGAAAGTTGTGGGAATGCCTCAATTCCATATCCTTTCTATATCAATTCAAGGCATTGTCAGCTGGATGGATTCAAGTTGCAATTCTATAACAATACTGCGAGGATTTAAGTGAACAACCTTTACTATAAGTTTCTCATCAGATGGGATCATAATCAATCCTCTCTAATCTTCCTATCCTAAAAACCTCAAGGGCTTCAGTGTCAAAGGCATGAAGAATTATGCAATTTCTGTCAGCAACTTTCTCCAGTTATCTGACTGTTGAAGTGCAATATTCCTTAATGCAGAGCTGCAATGAGCAGTGCATGTTTGATAGGACATTTTGCTATCCCTTTCTGAATGAGACATTATGGCACCATGGAGATGATGGCTTTGCTCACTTCTCCTAGTTGCAGTGCCAGAGTTTCATTAGTTGGATACTCACACCCATATTGACCCGTTTGGATGCAAAGTGTGGGCTAAGTGGGAATTGGGTGTTATGGGCACTTTTTGATGATGTTCACTATGACCCCAATGTGGTCTATCAACATGCAGTAGAAGTAACTGACAATGTGAGGTGTGCTTCTAAAGATGGCTATCAAGGAGATGAGTTCTGTCAAGGCACTGGATACATAAGAGTATGAAAAAAGCATGGTGAGAAGTCATACAATAAGGACTGTCGAAGAGATCACAAATAGAAGCATCTTAGACTGGGCTTGTGGCTTCGTCAACACTTGTGGCAGCAAGTCTTATTGCACTTGCTTTACAGAGACAACATAGATAATCTATTTTTTTAATTAGACAGTCCAGGGAGGAAGCCAACTTACAAACCTTCTACCTATGCACTCAGAAGAATTCAAACTTGATCTATTCTCTTATAAGATGTTGGAGAAGGCCACTAAAATCTTTGCTACTACCAAAACAAAGTGTGGACATAGTGCTTGTGGGACTATATATGCTGGGAGGCTCACTGATGGTCACCTTGTTGCTATAAAAGGGATCCATTTTGGGAGTTCTCATGGAGTAGATCAACTATTAAATGAAATTAATATCTTCTAAATAGTGAAATAAAATAAAACTTAATACAAATTCTTGGTTTTGTTTATTAACTGAATTTGTCTCTACTTGAACTGAGGGTTTATATATACTAATATTGATGAAGCGATGATATAATTGCCTACATTGTTTACCTTGTTGTTAAAGTATGTTAGAATTCTAGAACCAAGTCAGTAAGAAGCAAAGTTCATCTCTGTTCTACCTATGATTACCATATCAGGTTGAGTACTTCCTACTTACTGTTGTTATTCTGCTAGTATTAGATTCTGCAAATCAGTGTTCTAGAGATTAGATTATTGCATACAGGGTACAAGAGCTATGTGCCATCATTTGCAGAGCAATGCATTCAAGCAAGATAAAGGGTTGTGAATGAGTTGAAGTCATCCACTCATCAGGTAGTGAACAAATTGAATAAAAGAGAGTAGCAGTCAGATTCTCAGTTGGAGCACTCTAATGAAAACCATAATTCCCTAGACTCTATTTATTCTCAAGCATAACTGCTGGATCAAATTCAAAGGTTGTACAAGATAAAATGAAAAATGTTATAGATCAGTGCAATTCCATTTTTTTTAGCAATCTCATCAGATAATTGGCATTTAATTTAAGTTTCAAGAATAGTAGTTTGATATGTAGAAGACTGTGGACACTAGTATGGTTGATCTTCAAAATTTATATGTAAGATTAGGACAAGATATAGGGTAACTTCAAAAAATTAACTTCACAGACATAAAAGCAAATCACTGAAGTGGCTAGCACTGTATCATCTCAATTAGACAATATTCAAAATAAAACAGATGACATTGGAAATGCAGTGACTTTGTCATTGGGTCAACGGAAACTATTACTGGATGACCAAAGTCTTGCTTTGCAAGGCCTTGATAGTCATACACAAACTCAAGCTGAAGCGTTTGAATAAATCAAGTATCAGTACAACAGCTTGCTGATAATGCTTGCCAGCACTAGCTTTAGTTCACTACTTACCAAGAGGAGCTTTAGCCAACTCATAATTGCCTAGCACATAGCTCCTCTATGGTTTTGTGAACTCAGGAAGAATTTGAGTCAAAGAAAGCCACTATGGTCATGGCTCAGAACAAGTTATCTTCATTGCAAAATGCCATTCTTCTTGAATCTCGGGCTATTAATACCATCTTCTTCTACTTGATTATGATGTGTGTGCTCTATATGTTGATAAAAACAAAAGAAAATCAATAAGGTCAGATGTGTTTTGTACTTTGTACTTTTCATATCATTTGCCATTGAGTTCATCATAGCCCATTTTAAAGGCAGTGTCTTTCACAACAACGTCGGATTGCCTCAGAGACATTTTATGTAAGAACAACATTTTCATATACTCTTGCTCTCTTGGGAGTTCAATATTTTTGACTCGTATACCGTCAACAACAATGGAACCCAAAAGACAACACATAAGCTTTTTTAATGTGCTAAATATTGAAAGGCACTCTTACTAAATATTTTTCACTTCAATGTTGCCAAGTTAATATACATGTATATTAGGAATATAACACCCCATGGGATCACCATCGCTGATGCATTAACACTCATGAAATTGACCGATAAACTTCTCTTGGGAATTCAATATTTTTGACTCGTATCCAAACAATGGAACCCGAAAGACAGCACATCAATTTCTTTGATTACTGCAACCACAAAACAGCACAATAATTTTGATTAATTAACAATATATGATAGGTTTAAGATTCCTGTGGGATGGAATATATGGTTGTAGGTTTCCAAGAGAATTTACCAGTGTTCATCCTGAAGATGAATCCAGTTGAGGATTCAAAACATCAACCATTCTGGAAGATGAACACTGGTAAATTCTCCAGAAAAACCTACAACCTAACAATGAATGCTTTGCTAATTCATCAAGAGGTATGATATAAACAAAAGGTACAACATGACAGACTCAACACATACAGAAGAATGGCATCACATGATTGACAGGTTGCAGATTGATTAGCCAACCCACTATATGTGAAGCATCTCAAAGGCACAAAATCGAATTGCATACAACATACTATTTCAGGTTCTATATGTTTCACAATGACATTTCCTCTGTGTGAATCCTATGGCATATACAGTCAACCCTATAGGAAGACTTGATGCCTAATTTTCCCCACACAAGAATTCTTGCAAAATCTATTAAAATTTTCAAAATGATACGCTGACTAGAATAGGGGCTAGATTTTGTTATAATGTGCCCATAACAAATCAAGGCACTAGTCTTCTTTCCTTGTTAATAAAAAAAAATCCAAAATTATTCTCTCTTTTACCCCATTTTGTTTCATTCTGCAATCTAGAATTTACCAGAAAATTTTACTCGATATCAGAGTCTATTTGAACCATAAAAATCCCAAAAAATATATCATAAACTTGGCTCTACTTCCCTCAAGCAAATCATGTGAAATTGACCTAAAAATCCTAGGACATTTTGCTTGTAGGGGCCCTTGAAGTGTGCTTTGTTGAAAGATCTTAATAGGGCAAAGATGGTAAAAGTTATAGACCATGAGGGTTACTCATCCACTAGGTGAATAAATATTCACTTATAAAAGTTCCCTACTTCTCAATAATCATAGAAATAGACTTTACATTCTCAATGCCAATGAAAAGATAATAAACAGTGTGCAGATTTGGCTTCCATAAATGCTTGTTATCCCTTTTTAGTGATATGTTATATAATTATTTATGTTTGCTTGGAATTTTTGCATAATTGATTATAAGTGTCATACTATGGTTTGTTAATATTCTGAACAAATTTTCAAGTAAAATGATTAAATTGGTTTAGATGTACACTCCAACATGCACATGCAAAAAATATAACTAATTAGGTCACACATAAAGCTAATGGCATTTATGGAGTCTTGCAAAACTAAAAATCAACGTGTATCCTAGGGTTTAGCAAAGAAAATTACCTTGAGATGTTGAAAAGAGCATCGAGGTCCACCAAGCTTTGTCGTAAATCTCTATAGAGGAATCCCAAAAACTGTAAAATCAAGGTACAAATTATAAATTTCTTTGATCACAATCCAACAAAATTCAAATAAATTACATGAAACACCATTTAAAGAATTTGTATCCCAAACAAAATGGGTAACTACAAAGAATTATTTTCATAAAATGTAATAAAGCATCTAACTTACTGAAGTTTTTTGATTTCAGATTGTCACTTTTCTTCTCATAAAATGTAATAAAGCATCTAACTCACTAAAGTTTTGATTTCAGATTGTCACTTTTCTTCTCATAAAATGTAATAAAGCATCTAACTTACTGAAGTTTTGATTTCAGATTGTCACTTTTCTTCAAGTTTTTATTTTTTAGTGTGAGAATGTATCTGGTCATTGAATACAATGGACCTGTATGTTATAAAAGCTGATTTTAGTGCTAGTGTGGACTGAGGATGGAATGCTATTGTTTGGTTTGCAAGTGGAACCTGCCTTTCACGATGGGAATGGATAGGGTATTGGTAGAAAATTGGTTATTCATTATGATATAAATGTATTTTTTGATTGTCTGTGGGTATCATTCTAACAATGATAAATTGAAACTCTGGGGCATCACACCTGCTTCATTGCCAAACCTGAAAAGGTGCTTGTGTCTAGACAGTTCATAAGTTCTAGAGAAAGCAAAGTTTGTTAGGATGCTTGTTATCATGCAAAAAACAAGTTATATGGTACTAAATTTCTTCCTTGAGGTCAAGTAGAGATTTGACAATAAGCTATTTGAAGCTCCATGCCCAAGATATTTGTCAAATGCCACCATTCCAGAATTGGAAGTACCAAAGGAATATCAATTCTAAAAGCATTTCATTTTTTAAGAACTTCCATAGTGATAACAATAACATCCTGCAAAAGATCCTAACATGCATCCACACAAACAAATCATTCAACAAGCAGATGTTAAGTGCTAGAATAATGCAAAAGATTATGAGAGATGCTCCAGAAATGGTTTTGATCTGCTATGTTATACTTAATATACCTTGGTAATAATCAAGTAGAAGTCAAGTGGAGGCTTTCTCAGGTTAACACTATTGAGTATTGGTATGAACTGTGTAAACATATTTAATCTGGCACATTTTGCTCGAAGATTTCAGTTCTTTGATGATGAGTGAAATGTTAACTCGAAACAAGTTAGATTAAAACGTCTTCACAGTTCCAACAAAAAACTCAGATAAAAGTAGTGGTAGTTATATTAGTAATAGTGTTGGTACAATAATTAATCTTCACAAAGAGTTATAAAGTTATGACCCCTTGCTAAGATATACAAGAAAGCATATATGCCTCGGCTCTCATTGTTAGTGACCCTCCATCAGTTGACCTATATGGATTAATTAAATAAAAGTTTCAACTTCTGCTTGCTTTCCCATTGTATGGGACTTTCCAGTCCTGATGAAATGAGTGGTTATGCACCTTGAAGGTACACCATATAACAAAATTGTGGTTGTTAGAAGTTCAAGGTCTTTCAATTTGTTTTATTTGTGCAGATTTAATGCCATTGAATTTCAGGATGTAATCGAGTACATGGTGTGCATGTTAGCCATGCTGACTGAAATATACGCCTAGTAAAGAAAGACTAGACAAATACAGACTTGCTTGTTTCGCTAAACATGTAGGATGTGAACATGTAATAAAGGGTATTATAATTGAATCTCGGGGATTGATTTGAATCATGGAAGGGTTTCATCTGCTTGCAACTGATGTTGCATGGAGCCAAAGTAATGGTCATCTTCTTCACAAATTTAACTGTTGAAATCCCCTTTGAAGTCAAGGCTTCTGCTCATGCCTTTGACATCCACATCATTCACAAGACCCTCTAATAAACTCAGCTAGTTTGGGGTTTCCCCAGTCTAAGAACCAACCATCGTCATTGGCCATATGGCCAGGATTAGAACTCCTTTAATCCCTTACTTAAGGAAACATTTACTTCTTGTCCATAACATGAAAGGCATGTCACAAAAATATATTAATGATTGAATATGGGCATATGAGCATTATACAACCATTCCAACTTGATGTACTGCTTCACATCATAAATAGGCATTGTATAGACCATATTGTCCATTAAGCAGGAATGCATATAAATACAATACATTTCAACAATGATATTATCTTTCTTATTAACATAGTTTACATCGCAGAGATGAAATCAACGCTAATTACGATTTTATGATGTCTGCAATAATGAAGGGTGAGCCACAATCCACCCCACCATATGCTCAGTTGCAATGTGTTCTTTCTTGTAGCTACACATCCATGAGGCCAAACCAAGAGACCATGAGGGGAGTTCTACTCAACATTATAGGTTGAATTCATGAAAGCCATTCTCCTTCAACAGGTTAACTCATCGGTTTCCTTTAAGATCACACAATGCCCAAATTCATTGCCTACTTGTTATTGGTGATTTCTTAGTTTCTCTACACAACAACCACCCCAAGGGGCAACATCTCTCATGCTACTAGTGGTGTAACGATGAAGGCCACTCTCTTTCATCCACTCAATGGTCCGTATTGAGTTTTTTTAGCATGTAGAGCCATGGCCTAATCCCATTCCCAATGTGGTCACAACAGAACCTGCACAACACAAGGAGAACCCTTTTTCTCGGCCAAGAGTTCCTCAATGCCCCTTCCAAGTGCTCAAGTGCATGACTTCCAACATTTCACTCGTCAAATGGCCATTCCAAGCCTGCATAGCATGAAAGGAGCCCTTCCTACTCAATCATTAGTCCCTTAGCGCCTCCTTTCAATGTCTTCATGCATTACACAAACAATCCTCAACAAAATTTATTCAACCCTCTAACTCAAGCTAAGACTCGCCCCGTGACCTTACTCATCGAAATTAGGCAAACCCGATCATGCACAAGGTTCCCTTCTCCTTCACACGAGAGCCCTCCTCTCATCTCTGGTCTTCTCTGCACCCATGCGCTATGCACTTCTCTCTCCTCTAGAGCATCCACTTGTGCTATATTTCACTCTCCTCTCTTCCCCTTGCTTTTTAGCTCTACTCTTCTCTGTCCTTGAGCACAAGTGCCTCTCTCTCCCTTCTTTTTTTTTCTCTTCCTTTTCTTGTCTTTCACAATCAACTTCCATAGGTTTCTTCCCTTGATGGGATTGCATGTCATGTTTTCCCATGCTGATCAGATCAGAGACTTCTAGTGAAAGTATTCAAGAGGTACGTTGCCCATACTCATTATGCAATTTTGGTACTACTGCCCACTCCAGTCATAACTATTGGCAATTATTGTTGCACCTTCCCATTAGATATTTTCTTAGAAAATGTGAACAATGTTGGTCCTTATGAACATTTGGCTCGACCAATAATCCATTGGCAACTACTAACCTCCAATTTCCCTTTGTTTGCTTCCCTCTCCTCATGGCCTCACATGGTTTGTATCATATCAAGGCTTCACTACTTCATCAGCTACTATTTAAATTGTAATTACAATTATTTTGGGTCTTTGCCCATTTACATGCCCATACAACGATCAATAGTATAATTAAGTACAATTACAATATCAACAGGGTTAAGTTTTGGGAATGTTATAAAGAGGTTAATTGACCACCTTTGTTTTCTTTTTTTTTTTTGAAAGGGGGGTGTCCAAAGAACAAAATGTTAAATTGGGATGCCAATCCTTGCCAAAGGCCAAGTCCCAAAAATCAAAAGTAAGTGAGGAACAAGATAAGTCAAAAACGAAAAAAAAAAATGATGTGCAAAACAAGATCAATCAAAAGACATCATTAATGATTAAAGCAATGAGACTAAACCCAAAAATCTACTTGAACAATGTGTCAAGGTATAATTTGTTTGTATCCAATGGTATGTATGATGAGGAGCGTCTAGAATTTGTCTAACTTGAACCCAATCAATCTGAAGCAAACTTGTTCCCCACACCTCAAAAACATAAATGACTATGGGCTTAATAATCAAGTCCAAGAGGTGCATTTTGGATGAGATATCCTTGAAATGATTTTAGAAGCACTATCTCTCAAGAAGAGCAAGGACTTTGCATCCCTTATTAAGTTGAGGCTAGAGAGCGTATCACACACTAGAACCTAAACCCTTTAATTCAACCCCTAAATATGTGTAAGTTGTAAAGAACTCAATCTCTTCCTTCTAAAAGAAACTTTTATGAACAACTAAAACTCTCTTGCTATCCAAAACCAAATCAAGGTCACATTGATCATCCTAATCAAGTCCAAGGAAAAGCTAGAATGTCTCCTTGCTAACTCCACTAGATCAAGAGGCAGAAGATGTTCTTTAAAGTTTAAACAACTATTGCAATAGCAAGGATTCCCACATATATATCTCCCAACATATCTATTAGGGTTATTCTTCAAGGCTAACAATGTGTACAAAAGTGATACAAAAGAATTCCGTCAAAGACTTAACAATTCACAACTACTAACAACTATAACTATATTATCACTTGACCAAATCAAGATTGGTTGATGATCCCAAATGAATCAATAGTAGAGCTAGAATTCCTCCTTTCTATCCAAACTAGATCAAGGATATAAACATGCTATTTTAAGTTTAAACAATCATCAATCAGCAAAGATGTATTCTCCTTAAACATGCATCTCTCCCTACATATCCATTGAAGCTATTCTTTAAGGCCAATAATCTATAGGCATCCATTGAGGGCATTCTTTAAGACTAACAATGTGCACGCAAGCAACACAAAAGAACACCGTCAAAGACTTATCAATATGTGTCTATGAATAGCTTGCGAGACAAAGTGACTACAACAATGCAAAAGAGCATTTCTAGCAACCATTAGCCATACTCAAAAGGAGTGACTGGATGACAACTAGGAATAACATGGAAAGTGCCAAAGAAAAAGGGGTAGAGAACAAGACAAATAAAAAGTCCCCTTATTATTATAAAGTGGTTGATGTATAAAGGTGAGGTGGCTTGGCAAAAATGATTGACCTAAATAAGGCTTTGTTCCCCAACAAGCAAAATGATCAGATTTTGCTCCATTTGATATAGCATGCTCCTCATCATCATGTCCTGACCTAATCTATCCTGAATTTATTCCACACCTGCCCTCGTATTTTACCTAGACATGTATGCATAGTACATACCCTGCTTGATGGAACCTTGACAATGAATTTCCCATTTCACGAAAAGGTTGTACATTCTATCCTATAACATCATTAAATTCTTAATAATAAAACTGTCTAATTATTTATTTACAAGACATTAAAACATTGAATCGGGGATATTAAATAATAAAATCTCAAGGGTGGCAAAAAAGTTCTTAAAGACTTGGAAGTTTGGGAAAGTGCCATAATATCATGGAATTTACGAGGACCAATTCCCAAAATGAAATTCATTATCCAATGAAAGTTATTTTTCAGAAAATTAGACTATCAAAAGATGTGATGAGAATATTGAGCCAAAGATTTTTTAAGGGTTACGTGAGAATAGTTGTCGATGCAAAGGAGTCAGTCAAGAGATCTGTTTACAGACTAGAGCCAAAGCTTGTCAAGATGGTGAATTACAAAGAGAATTAGTGATCAATAACAATCTCTCTTTCTGTTTAGAGGTTACAAATACAATTAAGCCAATCTAGATATTGTTTTAAACATGTCATTGTGATCCAGAAGCAGACCGTAGTTAGCACCAACCAAAAGCAGTATGCAGATTCACAAACACGGATAATATCTAAACTGCACCTTCATCTCACATACATATACCAAGAGTTGACTGTAATATCTCAAATTAGCTATATTAACTAATTCCAATGAGTGGCATGACACTTTGCCTTGACGGACACCATTTCATCTCCTACCACAGAAGTTAGTTCTTTATCCCGAATTTGCATGTCATACCACTTAGAAATGCCCGTGTACGTTTTGTGGGCCCCTTCCCATTGCCTTTACGATGCCTTCTTCCTTTCCAGATTACAACAAATGAAGTGGCAAATCCCTTGTTGAGGATTCCTTCCATTAAGAACTATACAACACTGCAGGCTTTAAAGTGGAAGCCATTTGCGTTCATCCTATCTTTGGTTGCTACATGATCCATTGTTCAGCATGTTACTTGAATCACTTGGGCTCTACTATGTGTAATGTGTCTATTTAATCTTTGAAGGCCTATTCAAAACCCAGTAGCCCATATAAGGAATAAAAGCAACAGCTCGTATTGGGGCAGGTCTGCGTTAGTGAATGGAAGATTTTGGAGATTCTCCACAGTGAATGGCGAAACCCCTCAATAAAACAGCTTTGGTTGGGGCACATAAAACCCCAAAATTACCATTATTGGTTAAATAAAAACAAGATGAACAAAGCAAGTGATAGAGGAAGGAAAATGACATCTACCTGCCATATAAGCAGAAGCATTCAAGGAATTCTTGCTGTATTCATAAATGGGGTTTTGCACAACAAGTATCATTTGCCAACAGGCAGTCACAGGATCGATTCCCGTGCAGAACCCCAGAAATTTTAACCTTCGAGACCCCCAATCACAATGGGGGTATTGTGCTTTGTTCCCATTGAACCGTCATGACTGCATTTCAACCAAAACCAAATTCGTAAATTCATCTAACGAGCACACGCACAGACCCCATGAGCAGCTCAAAGAAAAAGAGGGAAGAAAAGTGCGTATAAGTGTAACCAGCAGTAATGATCTGAGAGGGCTAAATGAAAAGACTATGTGAATAGAGGGAATGATAATTTATTGAACCTCGAAGAGAGAGCCACCCATGTGACCATCTGTTAGCAGAGGAGAAGCGAAAAGGATATCATAGAGGAAGAAATATGTACCTGGAAATTTTGGGTTCTACTGCTCAGTCTCCTCAACCGCCTTCATCCTCGTCCTCATCATCCCATCTTCCCCTTCGGTTCCTCGAGATCGAATAAAACCCTGAGCTCACACACGCCCTTGGCATTTGTCATTATGTAGCCCCACGTTTAATTCCCTAATGTGACTAATGTCCTCGGTTCAATCCTTGTTTCCAGTGATAATACAATGGTGGTGACCTTCAAAAATAGAAAGGTCTGAGTGCTACACTTAACTAAAGGGAGGTGGA
>APFE031527918.1:0-34440 GCA_000404065.3 Pinus taeda
GGAGACAACATGTTACCTGGTCAACAGATCACCTTCATCAGCGTTGGAGGATAAGACTCCACAAGAGGTATGGATTGATAAGAAGCCATCTCTTTCACATTTGAGGGTATTTGGATGTGATGCATATGTACATGTTCCAAAGGAGAAACGAACCAAGTTGGATAGTAAATCTGAAAAGTGCATCTTTATTGGGTACAAGGATGGTTTAAAGGGTTATAAGCTTTGGAACCCAGTAACAAGGAAGGTTGTGTACAACCGAGATGTTATGTTCAGAGAGGTGAAAGATGTTGTTAAACATGAAGTCCAACCAAAGGAACTTGAGAAGATAGAGTTTGAACTAAAGGAGGAAGAATCAGATTCTACAGTAGAGGAGGAATCAGAAGCTAAAGATCCACAAACTCCGAGTGTGAGAAGATTAGTTCGAGAAAGAATGCAGCTAGAAAGGTATAGTCTATCTGCTTTCTGTTCAAATTTTGATTTGTCTATTCCTGATGATGATCCAGAGCTGTGAAGGAAGTAGTAGATTTAGAGGATGGAAAATTATGGAAAGAGGCCATGGTTGATGAAATGGCATCTTTGCACAAAAATGAGGCTTGGGATCTGGTGGAGTTGTCGGTTGGAAGGAAACCCATTGGCAGTAAATGGGTGTTCAAGAAGAAGACAAATGCAGCAGGAAAGGTGGATAAATACAAAGCTCATTTGGTAGCAAAAGGTTATTCCCAGGTGCAAGGAATTGATTTTGGTGATATTTTTTCTTCTGTTGCTAAGGTAGCTTCTATTAGATTACTTTTAAATTTTGTTGTTGCTTTTGATTTTGAGGTAGAACAGATGGATGTGAAGACAACATTTCTTCATGGGGATTTGGAAGAGGAGATCTACATGAAGAAACCTGAAGGCTTTGCGGTGAAGGGTAAGAAAGAACTGCTATGCAAATTGAAGAAGTCTCTGTATGGGATAAAATAGTCACCAAGGATGTGGTATCAAAAATTTGATACATTTATACGGGGACTTGGCTTCACTAGAAGCAAAGCAGATCACTGTGTGTATTTTAAATTAATTGATGACCGTGTTATTTATTTGGTCTTATATGTGGATGATATGTTGCTGGTTGGAAGTGACAAAGAAATTATCTGGGATTTGAAGACCCAATCGTCCTCCAAATTCGAAATGAAAGATCTTGGTGCTATAAACTATATTTTGGGCATGGAAATTAAAAGATATCGGGAAAAGAGGAAGCTTTGGTTAAACGAGAGGAAGTATGTTGAGATAATATTGGAGAGATTTAATATGCAGGATGGTAAACTGGTGAAGGTTCCTATTCCTGTAGGTGTAAAGTTATCTGCTAAACAGTCTCCCAAGACACACGAAGAGGAAGAGGACATGTCTCTTGTTACTTATGAAAAGTGTAGTCGGTAGCTTGATGTATGCAATGGTCTATACTAGACCAGACATTACACATGCAGTGGGAGTATTGAGCAAGTTTATGTCAAAATTAGGAAATGAGCATTGGACAACAGTGAAGCAGGTTTTCAGGTATTTGCGTGGCACTAGTGATTATGGTTTGTGCTTTCAAGGAAGACTAGGATTTGACAGAGTGTTGGATATTCATGGCTTTGTTGATGTAGACTGGGCTGGAGATCTGGATCAGAGAAGATCTACAAGTGGGTATGTTTTTAACCTATTTGGAGGTGCAGTCAGTTGGATGAGTAAGAAATAATCTGTAGTGGCACTAACAACTACAGAGGCAGAATACATGGCAGCCACTCATGCAATCAAGGAAGTAGTTTGGTTGCAGAAATTGTGTTCAAGTATGGGGTTAGTATATAAGGATAAACTATGACAACCAAAGTGCAATTTTCTTGGCAAAGAACCCTGCATATCACGCAAAGACAAAGTGCATTTATGTTCAGTGTCACTTTGTGAGGGATATGATAGAAGACAAAAATGTGTTGCTGGTAAAGGTGGACACTTTGAAGAATACTGCAGATGCATTGACAAAATCTGTGAGCTTTGGGAAGTTTTCTTGGTGTAGAGAAACAATGGGTGTTGCAGGGCTGGATAAATGACTAAGCTCTCTTGTGGCCCCCTGTGGAAAGAAAACAACAAGTGGGAGAATGCTAGGTTGTGTTATATTCTTTCCACGACTAGCCCACGTAGTTAACCGGGGGGTTAGAGGGGGGGGGTAGTAGAGCCCCCCCTTCATTGTGTTGATTGCTTAGCGGGGGGGTCATAGGGGGTTTGAGGGGTGCAGGTAACCCCACTCTATGGGATCTGGGCAGTGCCCCGGAAAATTTTGGTTTTGGAACCTATGTTAAGTTGGGCAGACCCACCTATGGTTTTGTGCATGACTTTCGCACATGTTTTTGGATGCGATGGTTTTCGGTCCATGGTTTTGGATGCAATGGTTTTCGGTCCATGGTATCAGATGCTTCGGCATGTATAAATATGTATTATAACATTGAAAGGAACATATTGAAAAATCATGCTGGTAGTCTCGGTTTTGGGGTCTAGGGGAAAATTTCTATGTATATGTGTTTTATGTGTTATGCTCTTGCATTGTTTATTTTCTCTATTTCAGAATTCGTATGCAGGTAATTTCTGTACGGGGTTAAAACCTACAATGTTGAAGGTTGAATGGGTCAAATTTAACCACTAATTGGCTATTGAATTGTGTTATAAGAAAGCTGCTAAGAGGAAAAGGGGTTCCATTCTATTTGCTCGCATTTTGTTCCATAGTAGAGTAAAGTAGCAGAGTGTGGATAGAGAGATAATATAACAGAGGGGGTTTGTGTTCTGTAACAGCCTATGGGATATAGGTCTTAGGAAACTCCATAGAGAGTGTCTTCTCCTTTGTTTTTGCATCATTTTCATTTGAAACTAAAGAGAGAAAAACATCCTTACCTTCTAGCTAATTTTTCTCCTAAAAGAGTTTCCTACGACACATATTCTTGTTATTATGGTTTGTGAGTGATTGCATTTTAATTGTTCTCTATTTTCCACTTTTCACATATTTCATGTGTAATAAAATAATAAGTAATAATAGATCTAGAATCTAAAAGAGTAAACCATCCATAGTATAGATTTAAAATTATTTTAATAGACCTATTGTGACAAATTATCCAGTGGGATATCCGTGGCAGTTTATGGATCACATCACAACCTTGCTTTGTCTTCTCTTATTCAAATGTTTTACCATGGCTTATTTTTGTAGCCAAGATCCTTGCACCATTAAAGCAAGGTCTACAAGTGAATGCTCCAAATTTGAATGGATTCTCCATAGTTGAGTGGAGACAAAAGCATCATAAAATTAGGTGATGAATGCAAATGGAGCTAGAGACTCCTTATACCCTCTTGAGTGCTCATGATGAGATCTTCAAGTTTCATTGTTTCATCGGTAGTTGAGTTTGGAATGTTTTTGAATATATGTGTATAGAAGAAACAAGTGTGTAAGTGGCACCAACCAATAAATTGTTTAAATGAATTAAATTCCATTTCATATAATTTTTGGTTATTTTTTTTGGAGAGGTGTACTATGCCATGATATAGCCTTTTATTGTGTTGTGATGACGATCCCAATTATCACCCATATAGACCAATTCTAACTGAAACTTTTTATAGGACAAATCCCCTTGCTATTCACTTTGTGGTGAATAACAAATTGTTCCTAAAATTGTTCGTTTTTGTGGATTCTATTTTGTATAGAAATTTTTCTTTTTAAGATCTACAAGAGAACATAAATACCAATGTGAAGGAGATTGCTGCAATTTTAGAAAGAGAGAATTAGACGAGAAATAAAGCACAACGAGTGTCCATATATGACCATCCAAAACATAAATGAGAGCGACTAAATATGAAGCCAAACTTCATGTAAGCTCACGCCAATCCAATTATTCCGCTTGATAACAAAGTAATCATGTTAAATGAGATGTAAAAACAAAGACAAACCGTGTTTTCCAACCCAACTAGACATGGAAATCCAAAAACATTAAAAGGGAAAAAAAACCAATAAAGGTTTGTAGTTGTTTGGTTATTTTTTAAAGTTTTTAGTATTTTTGGAAGAAAATCGGTTTTTAAATTAAATAATTGTAATGTCGAATTTTTAAGTCTATACCATCTTTATACACTACAACACCAAGGGCACTTTTAAGACCAAAGAAATCTTTTGTCATAAAAATTCACTTTTAATTTTAGCTATTTTACATTAAAATTTAATATCAATTGAATTTTCTTAAATATAAAATTTAAGACAAAAACAATTTGAGACAAAAATATTTTAAGACAAAACTTTATATTTGAGACAAAAGCAGTTTAAGACAAAAATATTTTAAGGCAAAACTTTAAATTTAAGACAAACAGTTTGAGACAAAAATATTTTAAGACAAAACTTTATATTTAAGATAAAAACAGTTTAAGACAAAATTATTTTAAGGAAAAACTTTATATTTAAGACAAAAACAATTTGAGACAAAAATATATTAAGATAAAACTTTATATCTAAGACGATGGCCACATAAGACGAAATCCATTTAAGACAATTAACAATTAAGACAAAAACATATCAATTTAAGAAAATATTATCTAACTACTACAAAATTGACTCTGACAGTGCACCCTAAGTCTGCCAACTTGCAGGCTACTACTATCTTGCGCCTATACCAAGGCTATTATTTAACTTTCCATTCACATTATCTTATATATAGACAACAATTTGTTGGAATATTTATTTTGTGTGGGTAGCCAACTCTGAAGAGTGCGACAATTTTTCCGGCGAGATTTCTCGGACATCAATTCCTCTTTTTTCCCTTCGATCTCTGCTGATACGATTAGAGACAACTTGTTTGTTATTTCATTCAGCAGTTCCACATGGAGGGGGCTTTTAAGACAATTTTTTAAGACAAGAAATCTTTTGTCTTAAAATTTTCAATATGAGGTGCTAGTAAAAAAGGTAAAGGTAAAGAATTAGGGGTCTATCTTTACGCTATTGATGGGTTCTTCAGGAAGCAGTGCGATGGAGGTTGATAAAAAATGACGATATTTAGGGAAATTGAGGCCAAAAACAGGGGTGTGTTTCATGAGAGGAGTGATGGAGGCACTTTCGATGAAGGTGGATAGACAGTAACATAGTTGGAGTACTTTTCGGGGTCTCCATCGATTGTGTTTTAATATGTGTTTTTTGACTGTTTTATTTATTTTGAATGCTACTTGTATACATTGGTTTCTGTTATAAGCACATTTTTATGATAGAACTCCTAACTATCATTGACAACATGGATTGGATCCACCTGAAGGATTATTGAAAAATTCAGCAAGAAATTCTCAATTTGTTTTTGCCTTGATTAAATTGAGAAAATCTGAATTTCCACATCAGTAGACAATTTGGATGCAATTAAATTGTATGACATGTCTTTTTTCACCTAGTTTACTTAGTAAATTTGAGTTGGAGTTAGAGTTCAGTTGAGCATGTGTGATTACTAATTCGTAGCAATCAAATTTAATTATCTCAAGTTGTTTTTAGTTAAACTAGTTCTAATTGTTGGAGGAACTAGTGAAAGGTCAGTTGTGCAGTGGGACTTCAGTCAAACTCAATGATCATCTAGTTAACTGATCAATCAACCCAAAATAGCTAGTGCATGCAAATAATTCGAGTTCCCCTGTTGTGGTGGAGATTCCAAGGCAGTGTAACATCAATTGTAGACTAGCATTGAGTGTACACGTGTTGCATGCAGTTAGATGATCAACCTTAGGAATTGTGCAATCCATTTTGGTAAATTTCCTAAATAATATGGGCCTAATTTCTCAAGGAATTTCACAAGGAAATAGAGGCTCAAGCAGAGGTAGAAATTGACTAATTTTGGGTCAAAGCTTTTCAGTGAGTAGAGAGATAGGTTATTCACTTGCAGGTTGTGCTCAGTTGAGCAAAGAAATTGTAATACATCTCTATTAATCATATTAATGCAAGAAGGAATTGGGGATTTTAGAAGATTGATTTCCCCAGGAAAAATATTGTGTGCATGTGTTTCATTTCTTATTGCATGTATGAATTTTTTTTTCTAAATTGTGAATTAAATTCCGCAAAGCAATAGAGCAGGCTTGTGTCTTGTGATTTTGAAAAAACTTCATGAGAATTTGTAAATATACACCATACTTTCTACATGGTATCATAGAGGGATTCACATTAGAGCAAGAATTTTGAAGTTGTTTCTTAGGAGGTTCGAATTTTCAGTTTAGTGTAGCAAGATCTCAGCTAAGAATATGACCTTCACCGGGTTGAAGCTAGAGTATGCCTTGAAAGGAAACCCTAATTTCATTGCATGGAAGGATCACATGGAGGAGGTATTTGATGATAATGGATTGCTAAAATACATTGAGATAAATGTTGCAAAACCAACGAAATTTGATGCCTAGAACCTTGCTTAGTGGAAGAAAGATTTAGCCAAGGTGTGAAGAATAATATTCGAGGGAGTCTGGGACCACATTGTTACCAATCTTAATGGGAAATAAAATATGTAACCATCCTCCTCCCACATCTACCAAAGTAACCGACTAACCAGGGTAAACATGTGACGAGAGAGGCCACTATGAAGGGATTTGACCTCCTTGGTGACCATAAGGAAATGGAATCAATGAAACACATCAACCATACCTTCCACATCAACAACAACACCCCCATGAGACATCTCAACCACTCAAACAATCCTGCCCGTGGGTCCCACTAATATTTTAGACCTCTTGACATCTGAACGCTCTCATGCTATAGGAATGCGAGCATCCAGGGACCTATGGACGCTCTCACAAGCCTATAAGCCAACGTCTAGGGACCTTTCCCAACATACCTGTGCTAGCGTCCATGGAATTCAAGGCACTTTTCTAGCCCAAAATTCCGGTCACTGACCATAATTTGATATGACTTTTAGAATCCATCAAAGACATGATGACAAGACTACTAAACCAAAAATCAACCTTAGGACTAGGCCTGATCATCCCCAACCGAGACTAAAATTTTGTCAAACACTTGGAATCAATGCAACCTATAGGTCTATGATACAAGACAGAGCATGAATGATTGGAAACTATTATGAAACATGACAAGAAGGATCACCACCTTATCCATTGAGCTATTATAACATCAATTAGGTCTTGCATCATTTAATAATTACAAGTAAATACATGAGATAACCATGATATGAACTAGTCAATTAACCATGCTTATAACCAACATAAAACCATGTAACTAACATAGATATAATAATCATTAAATCCACATATAACAAGTGCAAAAGTAAGAGAAGTTAGATATCATTAATCATAGGAAAATCTAACCAGGTTCGGGACTTCCATGTACCACTCGACCGTAGACATGGCTGAACCAAATATTTCTTTCAGCCATTCACCACTGTGTCATATTCCAAGCATGAATGTGGGATCTTATGGATAAACCAATCCAAAAACAACCAAGGGAATCCAAAGGTTAAATTTCTGCCACCCTCACCAAACCGTGATGACACCAAAATCGGTGCACCAATCACAATCGAACTAAACTTGGAATTCCATCCTGAATCCATCACTATCCTTGAGGAATTTTCCATCTTCTTGTCTCTCAGGATTTACCGCAATATAACCTCAGATCACTAGGCCCTAAACCAAGACCAGTATCTCAGGATTTACCATAATCCAAACCTGGATCACTAGGCCCTAAACTAAGACTTCTCCCTCAAGGTTTACTGTGTGTCCCACAAAAAATGGTCAAGGGATTCCTAGGCCTTTAGGAATGAAACTTGAGACCACCTCCACCCTAGATTCCAAAATGCATCCAGAAAAAAAAGGATCAAAACTGAGATAAACATACCAACATACCATGGCATACGGGAAAAGGCAAGGCTAAGTTGAAAACCACGGTCATAACCTAGCAAAACCATGCCACTGACAGTAAGAGAACCATACACCAACATGTAAAGTCCTGCATGTCAAAACCAGCTAGGAAATAACACATGCAATATGTTACCTGCAAGTATTCCTGCTGAAGTGGCTAACCCTACTCTTCCTTCCTTTCCCTTTGCTTGCTTTTCCTTCCTTGATCCAAAGCTAGAGTGCTCTAAGAGAACTCTAAGTGAACAAGAGTGAGAGAGAGAGAGAGAGAATAATGAGAGAGATCCAAAACGAAACTGAAAAAAGGTTACCCACTCATCCTCATAAGCCTTTTTATGAATGAGGCCTCTATTTTCTCCATTTTCCATTATTTTCCTTCATTTTCCTCCTCACATGCAACCTGTGGCCTTTCACCTCCCTTTTCTCCTAATTTCCTTTATTTTCATAAATAAATGTGCCAAAAATGCCATTTTTCCTTTCCAAAGCCTTAGCCATTGCCCTTGCGAATTTCCTTAGCCATTAATAACCAAATGAACACCCACACTAGGTTGTCTTGTCCAATATTCAGCTTGGAATAAGTGTGCCATGAACCGTGGTTATTATTTTTCCTTTAATAACTTTTATTACATGGAATTTTCACCAAGGTTCTTACAAAACCCTCCCCCTTAGGGGACACCATCATTGGTGTTCAACCACACCTTTACGTTAGCAAAACCACTAAAAAGCAAACATACTACCCATGGAGCTTTATAACATAGCTCGATGTAGTATGTACAATGAACACCGTGCTGAAAAGAAAATCAACATGACAACATAATAACATGACAACATAATGACATGACACCCATACCTCTTATTGGAGCTTTATAACACAACTCATGATGGTATTTACATCCATATACATATGTACATATACCAAACAACACCAAAACATGTACCAAAACCATATATCAAAGACATATACCAAAACACCATACAAAACTGCTTTTCCTCAACCGACAAACAAAGAAGGATACACATCCTGCATCTGATCTTCCATCTCCCATGTAGCTTGATCGGCCCCAAAGTGCTTCCATTGCACTTTAACTTTATCCATTGAACGGTTTCAGAGCATGAGCACCTTTTTCTGCAATATACGCTGAGGGTCCAGCTGGAATTCTCCATTTGATTCCACCTACAATATAGACCAGTCAATCACATGATCAAAATCTCTAACATACTTCTTAAAAATGACATATGGAAAACATGGAATTTCACTGTCAAAGGCAGTGTAAGTCGATAGGCTACTAGCCCAATCCCGTTAACAACACTGAAGGGTCCACAAAAACATGGTGCCAACTTAGCACATGATCCAATCCGTAAGGAGCTCTTCTTCGGTTTGATGCACAAGTACACTTGCTCCCCAACCTGGAACTCCTTGAACAACTTGTTTCGATCTGAATAGATCTTCTGCCTATCATGTGCTACCTTTAGATTCTTCTTGATCACCTACATTTCCTATTCCATGTCTGCCAAAATGTGTAGTCCAATAAACACTCTATTAACTGGATCACTCCAACTAATAGGAGTATTGCAACTTCAACCATACAATGTCTCAAACAGAGTCATCCTCAAATATTCCTGATACCCATTGTTTTAAGCGAACTCTACTAGTGAAAGATACTCTTCCCACTTTCACTACTGATGCATCACATACATCCTCAACATGTCCTCCAATATCCTGTTGACCCTCTCTGTCTGTCCATCTGTCTACGGATGATAAGCTGTACTAAAGGCCAACTCTATTCCCAACCCTGCAAATAACTCCTTCCCAAACTTGGAGGTGAACTTCGCATCTTTGTCTAACACAATATTATTTGGAACGCCATGAAATATTACCCATCTCTTATGAATACCTGTGCTACATCGCTAATTGATAATGTAGACTTCACTAGAATGAAGTGCGCAACCTTTGTTGACCTCTCCACAACAACCATGATGGAATCATGTTGTCTCACTATCTTCGACAACCCTATGATGATGTACATAGAAATGACCTCCCATTTCCACTCTAGAATCACCATCGGTTGTAGCAGTCCACCTGAATTCTTACACTCTACCTTCACACCTTGACAATCAAAACACCTAGCCACAAACTCTGATACATCCCTCTTTATGTTCGACCAATAATTAAATTTCTTCATTGCAGTAAATTTCTTCTGATAAGCTGGGTGACCTGAATATGGTTTCACATGAAACTTTCTCAAGATCACCTTCTTTATCTCACTACTATCTGGCACGTATATCTTGTCTCTGAATCTAACCAATCCGTCTGTCGTAAGACAATAGTCCACATCCTATGCACTTGCACTCGTATTTGTACCTATACCTATACTATCACCTGTACATGTACCTGTACAACCACATGTACTTGTACCTATACCAGTACTTTACTGCAACCTGTGCATAATATTTGTATACCTGACATCTTGCTAACCTGCCTGCAAGATCCTATCCTATAACTCTGTCCCATAGGAGCTTATAGCTGCTAAGTGATTTACCTGTATCTGCCTACTAAGAGCATATTCCACCCCGTTCTCCTTACCTCTGATGTACCTAATATCGAATTCAAACTCACTGACTATGGCCAACCATCTTGCCTACCTAGTGTTTAGATTCGGCTGGTCAAATCAATACCTCAACCCAATATGATCACTCATCAATACAAACCTCCTGCATAGAAGATAATGCCTCCACATATTCAATGTATGTATGATCACTGCTAACTCTCAATCATGCATCGGGTAGTTTTGCTCGTGCTCATTTAGTTTCTGTGAATGATAACATACACTTGTTCATCTTCCATAAGGACTCCACCAATATCTTGCAAGCATCTATGCACACTACAAACTCTTTGTCTAGATTTTCAATTTGTAGCACTACTGCATGTGTCAACAACTGCTTAAGCTTCTAAAAACTAGCCTCACACTCCTCTATCCATTCAAACATCTTACCTTTCCTCTACAATGATGTAATAGGATAAGCGATCTATGTGAAGTTCTTGATGAACCTCCTAAAATAGCTTGCCAACCTCATGAAAGAACTCACTTCATCAACATTCTTAGGATCTACCCACTCCATGATGGCCCTTATCTTTTCTAGATCTACTATAATTCCCTCCTTGGAGACAACATGTCCCAAGTAGTGTACCTTAGTCTGAAAGAAACTGCACTTGGTGAGCTTAGCATACAATTGATGCTCTCTCAACAACCTCAACGCTGTTGCTAAATGCTCAGCATGCTCTTCCTCATTTTTAGAATACACCAATATGTCGTGAATGAACATAATAACAAACTTATCCAAGTACGAATGCAACGCACTATTTATCAAGCACATAAATCTAGCTGGAGCATTAGTTAAACTGAATGGAACTACAACAAACTCATAATGCCCATACGTGGTCCAGAAAGTTGTCTTGTTAATGTCCTCCTCTTTGATGCATACTGGGTGGTATCTGGATCTAATTCGATCTTCGAGAACAAATCTACTACCTTCAGTTGATCGAATAACTCATCAATCCTCGGTAATAGGTACCTATTCTTAATAGTCACTTTGTTCAACTGCCTGTAGTCAATGCATAATATGAGAGTTCCATCTTTCTTCTTCACAAATAATATCGATGCGCCCCAAGGTGATACACTTGGTCTAATGTGCCCTTTTTCCAACATTTCCTTCAACTGTAGCTTCAACTCAACAAACTCAGGAGTGCTTATCCTGTAAGGTGCTTTTGATGCTAGATCTGCCCCTAGCACTAACTCAATATAAAAGCCTACTTCCCTGTGAGGTGGAAACTCTTAAATATCCTCAGAAAATACATCCTTGAACTACTATAAAACTGGGTACCTTCTCAACACATATGTATCCTCAACTTCCTTACCTTTGTCACTAGAAATGTGCACTGCAAATAACACACGCCCTTTCCTATGACTGCACTTTGCTTGCATAGTTGTTACCATCCTAACTAATGTGGCTTTCTTCTTACCCTATAATACTCATGGTTCTCCATTGTCATCCACATACTCAATGACTTTGTCATAACAATATAACTTGCTTCTATGAAGATACAACCAATCCATGCCCAACAACATACTGTATGATCCCAATGGTAATACATTCAAATGTGCTACGATAGGCATACCATTCAAATCAAATGCACAAGCTCTTACCCAATAGTGAACTCGCTTCTTAGTACCTATAACCAACTGCAATAACTAAGATTCTGCATGCAATTCCTTACTCAAACCACACTTATCCCCCATGTCAGGACTAACATAGCTATAATTAGGTCCAGGGTTAATCAAAATAGAAATAACTTGATCACAAAGCTTACCGTCCCACTCAATGATAAATGTGTGGTGGTCTGGTTGTTTGTTATCCAATGCTGCATAGGTACGAGGAACTCTCTGACCAACATCCCCAACAGTCTGTGTGTCTTGTGCACTATATATTTGAGGCCTACCGCCCTGATTTTGCGGAAAATATCTCCTGTGATGATCTTTTCCACAAGTCCAACACTCTATAGGCTTCCATCCTACACTCTTATTCTGATCCGCAAATCAACGTCTCTGTCCTCTATCTGATGCATTGAAATTATTAGATGATGCAACATTCTCTTTATTATTTTTACCTTGAGGTCTTGTTTACTTTCTATCCCATTTTCCTTTGTTCTTTACATTACCTTTCTAGTATGGCTTAGTCTCATATCTGTGCTTCGACTATTCATAGAAATGCCTTAACTTTCAAATGGCCTCCTCTAATTATCTAGGCTCATCAAACTCAATCCTATCTTTGATTGTAACCGATAATCCACTAATGAACCTCTAAATGTTGGCCTTTTCCTCTGTGAGTTAAGGAACTTACCTTAGTAGCTCCAAGAATCTGCTAGTGTACTCATCACCTGTCTTGATCCCATCTTTAGCTAATAGAATTATTTTTCTTTGTCATCAAAGTATATCTCTGACATATACTTCTTCTTCAATACCCTTTCAAACTCACTCCAAGTCAAGTATTCCTCATGAATACATATGACATTCTTCACATCTTCCCACAAAATGTATGCGTTACCTTTAAGACTGATTATAGCTACTATGGCTTTCATGTTCTCTGGATAGTCATGCAACTTGAAGAACTTCCTCATGCCAAGCAACCATACCTCTGCATCATGTGGTTTCTTCATATCTCCATCAAAAGTAGCTGGATTTTCTTTCTTAAACTCACCCAACAAGTATCCCCTATCACTCTTCCTATAAGGATGATAACTATGATGATCATAGTGCATATTTGAATCATAACTTGAATAGTACCTATGTCTATCCCCTCCCTTATCTGGAGTGTCCAACAATATACCGTCTCTAAATGTGTCATATCTATTTGACCTGTGACCACCACGCTAACAACTACCATATGCCCCATTAGTTCTATCCTCCTGCTCACAGCTGATCCGATGTGGTCCCTGTCGCTATGAATCTAACAAATTCTAAAGTATCCCTGCATTTACCTCTGCTTGTTTCTCCCATGCCTGCATGATTATGTCATTATCTGCCTTACAACTCCTTATTTCTTCCTTTAACCTTCCCAGTGTATCTGCCAAATTGGAAGCGTTCCCAACACCATAATTCTCTTATGATTCATAGGGAGAGTATTTGTAGTCTACCATCTTGCTAGCCATTTGATATTTCTTCTTGTAAGGTATATCATGTCAGCTAAAACAAATCACAATAAACCAACATACCTTAGTATAGCTCAGGGAGGATACCTTGTCTATAGGATCAAAAAATCAGTGTGATGAATGTATAACATAATCATGACATAATATAGAAACATAACACATAAGAATATAACCATGTACCCATCATTCTAGGTAGGGTCCAATCATCAATGCATGACCTTAACAACAACACACACCATGACCTCATGCATGAAAACAATCATTACATCATTGTGCACTTGACCACATGCAACCATTAACATGCATAAGCAACGCGTAACCAATCATACACATGCATAAACACATGTAATCAGCCATAAATGAATAATACTTGTAACTAATCCTATAAGAATGATACATGCGACCAAGCATACAAGAATGTAACCAAGTGCACAAAATGATACATGTAAGTGACATATAACAACATGTAACTAGTCATACACTCATGATGATGCACTCCACAATAAAAACATCAAATTCTACATGGCACATTACTACAACCATGATCAACACCATGCATATGCATTATGCACGTAGACCACAAGGATGACTGACGCATGTACAACTGACATGAATGCATGGCAAACACATTCATCCAAGGAGAGTGCAACCACACTCTAACACCAAGTTGTAACCACCCTCCTCCCACATCTACACAAGTAACTGTCCAACTGGGATAAACATGTAAGGAGAGAGGCCACTATGAAGGGATTCAACCTCCTTGGTGACCTTAAGGAAATGAAATCGATGGAACACATCAACCATACCTTCCACATCAACAACAACACTCCCAGGAGACATCTCCACCACTCAAACATCCTACCCTTGGGTCCCAATGATATTTTATACCTCTTGACCTTTGGACGCTCTCATGCTATAGGCATGATAGCATCCAAGGACCTATGGATGCTCTCACAGCCTGTAAGCCAACATCTAGGGACTTTTCTGAGAAGACCTGTGCCATCGTCCGTGGAATTCAAGGCACTTTCCTAGTGCAGAATTATGGCCACTGTCTAGAAATTGTTATAACTCTCAAAATCCATCAAAGACATGACGAAAAGACTACTAAACCAAAAATCAACCTTAGGACTAGGCCTGGCCATCCCCAACCGACATTGACATTTTGTCAAACATTTGGCATCAATGCAACCTACAAGTTTAGGATACAAGAGCATGAATGACTGAAACTCTTATGAAACATGACAAGAAGGATAACCCCCTTCTCCATTGAGCTGTTATAACACCAATTAGGTTTGCATCCATCAATTTAACAATTACAATTAAATACGTGAGATAACCATGACATGAACCAGTCAATTAACCATGCTTATAACCAACATAAAACCATGTAAATAACATAGATATAACAACCATTAAATACACATATAAACAAGTAAAAAAGAAATATAACTTAGCTTTCATTAATCATAGGCAAATCCAACTAGGTTTAGACTTCCACGTATCCCCCGAATGTGGACATGGGTGAACCAAATCTTTCTTTCAGCCAGTCACCCCCATGCCATATTCCAAGATTGAATGTGGGACCTCATGGATAAACTAATCCAAAAACAACCAAGGGAATCCAGAGGTTAAACCACCTCCACCCTCACCAAACCATGATCACACCAAAACCAGTGCTCCAAACACAACCGAATCGAACTTGGAATGCCATAAAAAATCCATCACTATCCTTGAGGAATTTTCCTTCTCCTTATCTCTCAGGCTTTACCGTAATCCAATCCCATATCACTAGGCCTTAAACCGAGACTAGTCTCTCAGGCTTTATCACAATCCAAACTCGGACATCTAGGCCCTAAACCAAGACTTCTCCCCCAGTATTTACATGTATCCTGCCAAAAATAGTCAAGGGATTTGTAGGCCTTTGGGAATGAACCTTAAGACCACCTCTACCCCAGATTCTGAAATCCATCCTGCAAACCAAAGCTCAAAACTGAGATATACATCCCAATATACCATGGCATCCGGGAAAAGGCAAGGCTAGGATGAAAACCACTGTCATAAGTCGGCAAACCCATGCCACCGACAAGAAGAGAACCATACATCAACATGAAAAGCCATGCATGTCAAGACCAGCTAGGAAATCACACATGCAATATGTTGCCTGCAAGTATTCCTGTTGAAGCTGTTGATCCTGCACTTCCTTCCTTGATCCTTGTTTTCCTTCCTTTCCCTTTGCTTTCTTTTCCTTCCTTAATCCAAAACTAGAGTGCTCCAAGAGAACTCTAAGTGGCCAAGAATGAGAGAGAGAGAGAGAGAGAATGATGAGATAGATCCAAAACTAAACTGGCAAAAGGTTACCAAATGATCTTTAGAAGCCTTTTTATGAATGAGGCCTCTATTTTCTCCATTTTGCATTATTTTCCTTCATTTTCCTCCGCACATGCAACCTGTGACCTTTCACCTCCCTTTTCTCCTAATTTCCATTATTTTCATAAATAAATGTGCCAAAAATTCCATTTTGCCTTTCCAAAGCCTTATCCATATCCTTTTCCAATTTCCTTAGCCATTAATAACCAAATGAACACCCACACTAGGATGTCTTTCCCAACATTCATTTTGGAATAAGTGTCCCATCAACTGTGGTTGTTATTTTTCCTTTATTAACTTTTATTACACGGAAATTTCACCAGGGTTGTTACAAAATCTTTATGCAATGTGGTAGGAAATAATAGATCTGTTCCAGAATAGCAGTGTCCACAAGAAGTTGGTGCTCAAGGGTAAACTTTGAAATATCAAGATGTAGAAGAATGACTCTATCTCGTAGTATTTGAGTAGGTTCACACAAGTTCGTGATGAGCTTGCAGGACTTGGTGTTATTATTTCAAAGGATGACTTGGCAAGCCTAGCCCTTCTGGGCCTTCCCAAAAGTTGGCATAACTATTATGATGAAAGGGAGGGAAGAACTACTGAATTCGGAAAACTTATGGTTTGATTTGGTACAGGAGGAAATAAGGCGGAATACTAGAGATGGGACCTCATATAAGGGCAAGGATGAAGAAAATATTGCGTTGGTTGGAAAGGGAAAGAAGGGACAAGGGAAGAAATCTCAAACCAAACCAGAATCCATCCAAGGGGGAAAGAAGAAAGCTTTGTAAAAAATTAAATGCTACCATTGACATGAATACAGGAAATATCCCATGAAGTGTCCATAGATAAAGGCAAGAAAGAAGACCTAAGGAGGAGTAGGAGGTGAAGTGTTGGCTTCACAATTCAAGCTTGCTTTACCCTTATTGCATGCATGTACAACATAGTGATGGGGAGCGAAAGGTACTTGGAAACAAGTGCATCATTCCACATGATAGGGTGTAGATATTTTTTTAGTGACCTGGAGGAGAAATATCTCCAGATGCACATCAATTTAGGGACGATGGAAGGTACAACATGACCGGTATAGGTACAATCACCTTTCAGAGGGAGTCGGGCTCCCCTCTTAGGCTCAAGGATGTCATGTTTGTTATAGGCCTAAAGAAAAATCTCATCTCTGTTGCAGTTTTGGAATACCGTGGTTATGATCTGATCTTCAACAAAGGAAAATCATTATTAAGACACGTAGCCATGAGACAAGTGAATCATATTAAGGTTTGTGTGAAGAACCTGTATAAGCTAGATGTGTAATATTGTGCTGAATTAAGCACTAAGGTAGATAAAGTGCAGGGTGGCGATGTCTGTAAACTTTGGCACATTAGACTTGGCCATTTGCATCATGACACCTTGAATATTATATAACAAATAACCACTGGCCTCCCTAAAGGAGCACTTGAGCAACAAGATGTATGCAAAGGATGTGTGTTTGGGAAGTACACAAAATCCACATTCCATGATTAGGACAACAAAGCACATGCAGTCCTAGAAAGGATCCATTTGATGTCTGTGGACCTTTCTCAACAACCTCCACTGCTAGACACAAATATTTTGTCATTTTTATTGATGACTTCTCATGAAGTGTTGGATCTTCTTCATGCGGAAGAAAGATGAGACATTCTCCAAGTTCATATAATTCAAGGCACTTGTTGAGAAATAAACTATCAAGAAGGTGAAGGTTCTAAGGAAAAATAATGGAGGTGAGTACGTGTCAAATGAATTTAGAATTTTCTGTTTGAAAGAAGGCATTTAATGAGAGTTAACAACACCCCACAACCCATAACATAATGGGGTGGCTAAGAGAAAGAACCACAAAATTGTGGGAGAAACAAGGGTTGTGTTGCATGACCAAGGGCTACCTTTGCATTTGTGGGATGAGGCATGCAATACAAAAGTATGCTTGCAGAACCAAAGTCCTCATCGGATTGTTGGCATAATTACATTGAATAAGGACTTCTCAGGGAGAAAGCCATATGTGTTGCACTTTAGGATTTTTGGATCCTCTGTTTATTGCCATGTCTCCAAAGAATCAAGAAATAAGCTTGACCCGACTGTAGAATTGGGGATATTTGTGGGTTACACAGAAAATCCCCACAACTATTGTGTGTACTTTCCATCACTTAGAACAATAGTTATGCAAAGGGATGTAAAGTTTTATGAGGAGAACATGACGTGATGCTCTCTTGAGAGGGAGATTTAGATCCCACTAGAAGAGGGAATTTTAGCTCTAAAGGGGGAGCCATATGAAGTTGTCGAGCAACCACAAATTGAAGAGCAAAGAGTGGAGACATTCATTGAAGTAGAACCATCCACAGAAGGCGGAAAAAGAACCAGGGACGCTAATAAAATTGTGTAGGACGCGAGGGAGAATATGGGAGCTCCTTCAAAGTTGCGTAGGCAAAGGAGGTCACCTGAGAGGTACATTTGCTACATGGATATTATGACTAAGCTTATAGATACTAAGCCATCCTAGTTTGAGGAAGTAATAAAGAAACCTATATGGGTTGATGCAATGGTAGAGGAATATAAATCCATTGTAAAGAACAATGTTTGGGAAGTGGTCCCAAGACCAACATATAAATCAACAGTGGGTTCAAGATGGATCTTCAAGGTGAAGAAGGTAGCAGACAGAAGAACAGAGAAGTATAAGGCCAAATTTGTGGCTAAGGGGTACTCTCAAGTTGGGGAGATTGACTTTTCTCCTATAGCAAGGTATTCATCCATTAGATCAATTCTTGCTTTGGCTACGCAGATGGCATGGAAGATCCACCAGATGGATGTAAAAACAACATTTATCAATGGGGTTATTGAGGAGGAGGTGTACATCGAGCAACCATAAGGTTTTGAGACATTTTATTGGGAGTCCCATGTGTGCAGACTCAAGTGAGCATTATGCAGTCTCAAACAAGCACCTCTTGCTTGATACAACAAGATCAATAAATATCTCATTGGTTTGGGTCTCACCATAAGTGAAGTTGATGCAAACCTCTATCACATCTTAGTAGAAGGTAAATTGCTTATTATTGTCTTATATGTTGATGATTTCATTTTAACTAGTGATGAGAAGCTGATCAAATCTTGCAAGAAGGACCTTGCAAGGGAATTTGAAATGAAGGACATGGGTCTCATGCACTACTTCCTCTGGTTGGAAGTATGGCAAGGTGATGGGGAACTGTTTGTTTCTCAACGAAAATATGAAAATGAGATATTGCAGAGATTTTTCATGGAAAGTTGTAAACCCATGGTGACACCTCCAGCAAACAACTAGAGGAAATATGCCACTTCAGGTGAAGAAGTGGATGCTACCATTTATCGATAGCTAGCGGGTTCACTCATGTATCTTGTGAACACATGACCAGATATGTGCTATGCATTCAACCAACTAAGCCAAAATATGGTTAGGCCAACCAAATTATTGTGGTAGGGAGCTAAGAGTGTTTTACGATACCTTAGAGGCATTACCCAGTTTGGACTATGGCACATATGAGTAGAGGGAGTGAATCTGTGTGGCTTCACAGATGTAGATTGGGCGCGAAGTTCATCAGAACAAAAGAGTAAATTAGGTGGAATTTTTAGTGTTGGGTTCACAATTGTTTCTTGGTACAACAAGAAACAAAGATCTATGGCACTCATCTTGGCAGAAGTTGAATACATGGTTGCAATTCAAGCAATGTGTGATGAGATATGGATGAGAAAGATACCTGTTGGACTGTTTGGTCAAATGATGGATCCAATTGTGATAATCATAGTTGCATCAAGCTCCCTGAGAATCCTGTATTTCACAATCGATCCAAGAATATAGATATACGATATCACCATTTACAGGACTGTATGCAGAGGTGGATAATGTTTCTACACTACATTCTAATAGAGGAACAAGATGCTGACATTTTGACAAAATATTTATCAAGAGGGAAGTTCGAGTTCCATAGGTGCAAGATAGGGGTGGTTAATAATCCCTTTCTCACTGAGAGGGAGTGTTGAAAATTGCAACAAGAGATTCTCAATTTGATTTTTCCTTGATTAAATTGACAAAATTTGAATTTCCACATTAGCGGACAACTTGGATGCAATTAACTTATGTGACATGGCTTGTGTCACCTGGTTTACTCAGTAAATTTGAGTTAGAGGAGTAGAGTTCAGTTAAGCATGTGTGATTGCTAATTTGTAGCTATCAAAGTCAATTATCTCAAGTTGTTTTCAATTAAACTAGTTCCAACTATTGGAGGAACTAGTGGAAGGTCAGTTATGCAGTGGGACTTCAGTCAAACTTAGTGATCATCCAGTTAATTGATCAATCAACCCAAAATAGCTAGTGCATGTAGATAATTCGAGTTCCCCAACTGTAGTGGTGATTCAAAGGCACTGTAACATTATTTGTAGACTAGTCTTGAGTGTACATGTGTTGCATGCAATTAGATGATCAACCTTGGGAATTGTGCAATCTACTTTGTAGAAATTCCTAAATAGTAGGGGCCTAGTTTCTCAAGAAATTGTACAAGGAAATATGGGCTCAAGCAGAGGTAGAAATTGACTAAGTATGGGTCAGATCTTCTTAGTGAGAAGAGAGATAGGTTATTCGCTTACAGGTTGTGCTCACTTGAGCAAAGAAATTGTAATACATCTTTATTCATCAGATTAATGCAAGCATGCATTGGGTTTTTTAGCAAATTGCTTTCCCTAGGAAAAATATTGTGTGCATATGTGTTATTTCTTATTGCATGTCTTAACTTTTTGTTATAAATTGTGAATTAACTTCTGTAGAGCAGTAGAGTAGGTTTGTCTTGCAATTTTGATTAAAAATTCATGAATAGTTGCAAATCTACACCATAATTTCTATAAGGATGGTGGAGGAAAATTATAGAATATTTGTTATAAGACAATATGCCTACTTCAAAATATCTACGACAACTTTGCGAGAAATAAATGTTGAGGATAAAAGATTGGATTGTGGAAGCATTAGTCAAAAAATTCACAAGGGCAGTAATTTTGGCTGTAGGTGTGGAGGTAGATGGATTAAATTTATCCTTTGTTGGTGTAGTTTCTAGTGTTGTTGGGTGCAATATGTCTAAGCATAATTATCTGAGCTAGATTCAACTTTTATGATGATTTTGGATGATCTCACGGATCTCTACTAGGTTTTTTGTTTCAAGGTACATTAATAACAATTTGTTTTCCACTCTAGCTATTGTCTACTCTGTGGTCTATCTAAGACACACTAGCTAGTTGTTTACATGGTCTTTCTTTTGAACCTTTGCTCTTGTGGATCTTCCTCCTCCTCTGGTTTGGGATTGATCGATCGAGTGATTTTCAAGGATCTTAACTACTACTTATTGGTCTTCTTTGTGGTTTATTTGAGACACACTAGCTGGTTATTTTACATGGCATTTCTTCTGAAACTTTGCTCTTATGGATCTTCCTGCTCCTCTCTTGTTTGGGATTGGTGGATCAGGGGATTTCCAAGGATATTTACTGCTATGTAAGTGAATTCATTTTGGTTGGTGGAGTTGGTAACATATTTTATTTTTTAATTCGATCAAGAAGGAGTCTCTTGGGGTCATTAATTGGTCTAGGGGGACATTTATTTTCCAAGTTGGGCATTGATTATATGAGGAACAATCCATTAGTGGTTTGCGTCATCATTGAATATGTTTTCTGATTGTGGCCTTGATGATATTTTTTGAAGGAAAATGGTCGAAGGTGATTACTCAGTCTATTGTATTTGAAGGGGTGTCCTAGTGGATTGAGATAGTGAAAACCTACATCGTGTGGTTTCTATAATTTATAAGTGACATTAATTTACCTTGTTTACATATTTTATCAAGGTTTTTTTAGACATTACTACATAAGGTATTTTTTAGTAATGTTATCTACTTTAGTGCACATATAGGCAGGATTGCAGATTGATGACGTTGTCAGTTGTACAATTGGACTTTGTGTCTATCGATAGGATGTCAATTGGACAGTGGCAGTGACGTGCCATTAATCAATGCATTGGTACATGTGACTATTGAGGTGGAAAGTCGTGGATGCCCCAAGTCAGGAGCCCAACCCTCTCAAACATCTCCTCTACATGCAGCTATAAATGTGGATTTGAATATTTAAGTATCCCCACCAGTTATTGAACCTGAATGTGGTAATACACGTATAATGTTTTTCCATCATTCACGGAAAAAGAAGGTAGTTAAGGTTGACCCAAATTATCAGAAACTCTTTTGGTTTCCATGTTTTTTGGAAATGGGTGGTAGGATTAAAACAAAAACCTTTGGTGGGTAAGTTGTCTTATTTGCTAATGGATGTCTCTCAGATGGCATCCTGGTTTAAAGAACACTGGTACCCTATTCTTAAGTGCTCTCCTCTTTTCAACATTTTATACAATCAATGGTTCTGCTTCCACTTTATTGACGATGTTGTGAATATTTTGGGATCACATTGGGTTCATGGTCATGGTTTCCTATCTTTATATCACTGACATGTGGGATTTGATCCATACCTGGAATTTCCATGAAAGAAAATAGTTTGGGCTAAACTCCCTGGTTTACCCCTCATATTCTAGTCACATGAATCACTGATGATGATCGGAAATTCCATTGGTAAATTTTCTTTCCTGGAGGGAGCAAGCCTATTACAAAGAGATAAACATATCGCATGGATTTTGGTGGAGGTGGACTTTCCTTTTGGCCCTCACAAAAAGGTGGCGCTCGATTGGGGTGGCTTCCCTATTAGGCAACAAATTGACTATTAGGAAATTCCTTTTTGTTGCCTGGGTTGTCATAATTTTGGACATCTTATTGCTGAGTGCCTGCATAGATTTTGAAATCAACAACATGGAATATCAGAGACTGTTTGAGATGGCGATCGTCCATTGACATCTATACACTCTTTGATGACTAAGGAGATTGGTTATATCCCTAGTGATATTAATTCCTCTTTCATTACATTGATTTCTAAGGTTTCACATGAATCAAATTTTGCTAATTACAGGCCTATCTCTCTTTGCAACACCTTATACAAAATGATTTCCAAAATCATTGCTAATAGGCTAAAACGTACACTGTTGGATGGTATCACCTAGGAACAATTCAGGTTTCTTCATCAAAGAAAAATTCAAGCTGCAGTTGCTATTGCATAGGAGACTGTACATACTATCAAATATAAGAAGCTTGAGGTGATTATTATGAAGTTGTACCCACAAAAACCTTTTGATTATGTAGATTGGACATTTTTCGGCTGGTCCTACATAGACTTGGGCTTAACAATCACAATATCAATTAATTAATAAGGAAATATTTTATCAATGGAACGAGGACAAATATTATTGAAGTAGCTTAGTTGTATGGTGTGCATGGAAATTGTTTTATACCTCAATGCATTTTTTTCCATTTAGTCCAATACATTCCTTTCTTGAGAAAGATATCAAGTACTAACATTTATTAATGACTTATAAATATATAAATCTCCATAGTGGAATGATATTTTTCCATATCGGAATTGCAGTCTACTAGTTCTACATATTAAGATTAGTAAAGAAACTTCAATAAATTTAATATATCAATTCAAATTACACAAGCGACACCATATAAAGAGAAAAAATTAAATTGAGGATGGTTATTATCATATTTGCATTGAAATTATACATTTATTTTTTGGTTAAGTCGGGCTAGTTTAGAGAAAGAAATCTACTTTTACTACGAAAAAGGGGAAAACAAGAAGTTATTTTTTGTTTACAAGGAAATTTGAAATACATTATCACATCGGTTTAGTGGTTGTCATTTATTAATATGAGTATACAATTGAGGAATGTAAATGGCACCCAAACGAGAGACCATGAAATTAACAAACCTTGGACTTGGTGTGAGATCTTTGCCTTCTACCCTCATTTTCTTTGGAGTTTCTCCTATGATATGATGAAGTATCTATCCCAACATAGACTAAACTAAATTAACACCCAATTTTGCACTAGTGTAGATATTATATCTTATACCAAATGGAAGTAGTCCATAGTCATGGCCCTCCATATCAACATTTTCTTTAATAAATATCTTAGGCCTGAAGGTAAATGTGCTATTCCATATAGTTAGGTCTTCAAAAATAGCTTGCATATTTACATGTATATTATATCCTTTAGGTATATTATGGAAACCGATCGTCAATATTTTATGCTTTTTTATGCAAAATCATTAGAGAAGTGGGTGGACATGCAAATGGATTTTTTTTGTGATATATTAAATGAACTATAGATGATGAAAATCAATTCCACTCATCACTTTATCTAGTTTGTCTTGTGCTAAAATTATAAACATACCATTCCATAGGTGAAGACATTAATAAGATCCCCCTAGAGGAACCATTAATGAAGATGATCCCAAATAATAGGCAAAACACCCTTTGTCAAAAATATCTTCATCCCAACATGGTCTCTCATATTAATATGTGATATTGCATATATTTCCTTTATTGATGCTTATGGGTCTTATGTCACCCAAATCTTTAGTGATTCAAGTAAGGGAGGAATACATCCTCATAAAAATATTTTCACTCCTTATGTAGAAATATTAATATTAAATATGCATTAACCTTTTCCATAATAGTAATGGATATAAAAATGCAACGTGAAAAAATATAATTCTTCTAAATGAGAACTAATTGTAACTAACACCCTTTATATATTTTGCATGATCAAAAGTTGTTTTGTTTCAAACTCTTTTTCTATTCGTGTACATGTATTTTCCTATAGTTCTTCAATAATTTGTGTAATACACACAAGTTTCCGATACCCCCTTTGGATTTCCTATTCTTGCTACTCGCTCAATTGATTCGACAGATAGGAATCCATAACCAAAGGGGAAAAACAGAGAGAAACGTGGATATTTCCATAAGCCATAGTAATTGTTGTCCTTCCTCATCTTGACACGGCTAGCGGGGCTGCAAGATTTTCTCTCAACATCCATGGTGTGCTGAGTCTGGAATGAAGTGCTCATGCAAAAGACCAAAATCTCAGGTCCTGTGCACTCCTCCTTTTTCCCGTTTCTCACTCTTCAAACATATCAAGCACTTAAATATTTCTAAATGTATGGATCAATTGTAGGACCAAGATCTCCAGTTTGCCTACAAATCCCTTAAAAACCTAGTTAGGGAACCCTGACCAACCATAAGAATGTATTTTAAATTTAGGGTTTGTAGGGTTTGTGAATAAATGTACTTTTTTGGAGGATGTTTCCACTTCCATTCCAATTTTGCAGTATTTAGGTATTAAGGCCTTGACTAGGGTTTGTAAGCTTGGCCGTATTTATAGCGGGAAAATCCTCAAATTTTCCTACTTGTTCTCCTTCTTAGAACTTGAATACATTCTGTAGTCTTGTACAAACTCTGTAGTCTTTTATGAAGCTCCTCAACACATAAGCTCCTCAATGCTTATGAATTACCCTCTAATGGTTGCTATTTCCACTAGAATTTGGTCACGACCCTTTGTATTCCCTTCTCTAATTAATTTTTATCATTGGGGTCTTCATTCTTCCACTCCGTTCTCAACCTTTTGATATTTCCATTTTCCAAAAACTTGACAAGTCTTTTGTAGATCCAAATCTATGGTTTGACACTCGATAAAAAAATTACTTGTCTATGATTTCAGCATTGGTACCAGTCTCTCTATAGTTTCGAGTTCAGTGATCCATATTTTCAGATATCTAATATGGAGATTCGATCACTATAATAGCTTTATGTTGCCTATTATTGGGTCAACACTTCTTATGGAAGGACTATCTCAAAGATTGATCCAATTAAAAATCATTAGACATCACACACATATTTACATAGACCTAACATCACAACCATCTCGTGACTCTCCATTTGAAGGATCCCTGTAGATGGGCGATTATGAATAGAAATTATTCTATGAACACTTTTCACAAGTCACATGCAGCTAACACAAGGCCAATAGCATGTGATACTACCACCTACACACACTCCAACATCTTGTATTTCCACCCTTTATTGCCCCTAAATTCCCATTCCCATTTCTCTTTCATTTTTTCTATTGTGATTACAAATTGACCAAATGGGAGATACATAGAAAAAAAAAATGGTTCGAATTTTCCTTTACTTGAATGTGAATCGGTCTTTATAGGAATGACATCTATGTGCCATTTTTTTACAACTACAAGATCAAAGAATATATCATTTTTTTCGAATGAGATGATCTTGACGTGTGGCATAGAATACACATATTTTACAACTGCAATAAATTTTTTTTTTTAAGTACACATTTTACTATTTGTGAAAATATTGGAGTTATGTATATAGGCTAGAAATATGAAATATAATTACACATTATTGTTAGGAGGGGCCATGAACTCTCCTTGTTGGTTAGAAGGTAGTAGATAACACTTGATGAGTGTGGAATAGTTAACATCTAATTGATCACATAATTGGTTGTCGTTGAGTGCTGCTCTTATGTAAGTAGTAATCTATGTCTATGCAGAACAACTGGGAGAACATTAACAGCCAACTAGTGGGAGATTCTGCAAAATTTACAAGCTCCCTCTATTACCAACATGACATGATTGCAACTTTAGTCTTGTCTACTCAAAAACCAAAGGTTGCATACAAGCACAACGAGCTTGTTGCTTGGAAGGTTGTTCCTTTCTACCACCAATAGGGAATGCCTGTAATGGAACTCTGGTCTTGGGCCCATCTTCCAACGTTTTCTGTTTAAACCTTGAGATAATAATGCAGATCCTTTAGACCTCCAATTCCAAAACTCAGGCTTTCTATGAAGTATTTTCCAAACTTTCTGCTATTTTTGTGACTTAATATTGAGATCTCTTTGAAAAACTTAAACTTGTGTTCATGACCACTCATCTCCTCCTACATTCCGTTAATCCAAACAAATCCATACTTGAGATCCTTTTTCAATCTATTATTGAGCTCCACTAGCCACATGACTTGCCCTTGGGATTATTTTAACTTCTTTTCAAGAAAATTATAATCTATTTCCCCATATTTGTGATCCTTCAGTTTTTTATTGTTTTGCTTCAAATTTTTCATTTTGTTTTGCAAATCTTGGACTCCATTTTGGAGGTTTTGTGTCTATTTTGTAGAAAAGATAAGTCGGTTCCAATACTTTCTATTTTCCTCCTGCAATATATCAATATCTTGCCCAACAACATCAGTACTTGCTGGGCCTGTAACTTCATCAATCACCACCTCTTTCTCTTGTAATACAAGTGATTCCCATATGACCAAATCTCCTTCTTGAATGTGCAAAACCTCTTTGAATTTTGGTGATCTATTAGAAGTGCACTCACCTTTGATTCAAGTATTTTCTTGTTTCATGTTTTTAACTCAAGCCTGAAGAGCATGAATTATCTTTTGAAGCTGTCTTATGTCTACTAGTACTGGTTTCAACCCTCCAACTTCATTTCCAAATTCTTTTCTTCCTGAGACTATATCAAAATTTTCAGTTTTTTCACCCAGAATCTGCACTTGAATCTTTGAACTTCTACACATCTCTCTAAGAAGCTCAAACTCTTCAAATATATTAATATTATTTTCACCATTCTCCATTATGGTATCCCTTCTCTGTATCCCTTCTTTGTATGTTAAACTTGATGCATATTCAAGTTTATCAATCTTAGTAAACATATGCAAGGAATAATATTTAAGTTTCTTATTCTCATGTTTCAAGAAAACAAGTTCTTAAAATTTTTCTCTAAGTTTATCCTCTGCAAGTTGGAAGATTTCCATGTTTTCTGATATTTGTTTTGGCTGTGGGCCAATGACCATGTCAAGTAGCCTTGAAACATAAATTTCAAGCTCTTTCACTTGATCTTGGAATTCAAGATTTCAACAATATTCCTCTCCACTTGTAGTTGAAGGGATTTTTGTGTGTGTCGATGGAGTCTTGCTTTCAGTGATTGCTTTCTGATTCCAAACATATTTTCTTCTTGTGTATCCTCTAACCTAACCTTATCATCCCACCCTTCTTTGATGCTTCTCTGCAATTCATCTTTCATTGTCCGATTTTTTTTTCCAGTTCAATAACAATGTGCTAAACCACATCAATATCTTCTTGCAACTTTTGAAGCACATGAGCTCGATTCTATGCTTCGACATATGGTTCTATGTTCGTTTCTTGCATTTTATTCAAATATATCAAACCACTTGAGAAGATTATCCTTAATTTTGTGTGTGTCACTTCTTAAAATATTTATTTGATCCAAAACTTGCTCCTTCAACAAGCATACTTCTTCTTTCATAGGGATATTAGACCAAATATTGCTACATCTTTAGCTCCTCCATCGTTCTTCACTATTTCAAAATAAAAAAATGATTCTCTTTAGTTCTTTTATTTGTGCAACTCTAATTATTGTCTTAGTTTGTTGTTTCTCCTTCTCATGTTCGTGGGAAAGAATCTCTTCCCGAAGTTCCCATATTCTCGTTTCAAGCAATTTGTTTGCTTCATACATACTTTGATTTCCATATTTCAACAGTACATTCTCTATCTCTATAGATTGTAGGGATCCCTATAACTTCTCAATTTTTAATTCTAGCATTGTAGCCTATTCAACTTTCTTTTGTAGTTGTCTTCTTGTATTCTCTCCTCCCCCTTGCAACTGCTTAAATTCCTCTTGTAAAATAATTTTCTTGTGCAGAAGTAGAAGATAATTTTTTGCTTAGAAAATATCTCTCCCTTTGCCAACCATGTAATTCATCTTTCAATGCTACCCTATCCTTAACTGTAACTGATATTTTAGCTTTGAGATCGATAATCTCCTCTGTCAATGATGACACTTGCACTTGAATTCCTTCACTGCCATATGACCCATTGCATGTTCCTATTTGACACTGTCTAAATATGTTACCAACATCATGTATTATTCCTCAACTACTTGTAGTTGTTGTCTGAGTTTTTCAAGCATATAATCCCTTTTTTATCAGATCAATACTAGTTTGAATTTGAACATCCATTTGTTGACACTTTTCTTGAACAACACTTAATGCATCTTTATGTTTTTTCTCCTCATTGAACCTTTATATCAAATCCTGAAATTGCAACACCTCAACTTGTAACATTAACAAATTTGTAACACTCATTTGGATCTCATTTTCGAGTGTTTTTTTTTCCTAATACAACTTGCTTGTTTCTTCCATAAATTTATGTATATGCTTTTCCCTTTGAGCAATTTTACCCTGTAGTATAGTCACAAGACTAAGTTGTGTTAGTTATTCTGTCAAAAATATTTTATTTTCCTCTTCAGTAAGACACAACATTCCTTGTAACTCATCATTTGGCATTTTCACAGAACTGTAATCCTGTAAAGTCTCTTATGCTCATTTTGAAAAATCATATGAGCATCTTAAGAACTTGCTAAATAATGTTTGAGATGCTTAATTTATATTTTTAGGTTTACTTCTCTCTCTTCATTGGCTTGTAATTATACTCCGAGCCCTTGAGGGATGCTCTTTCTGATTACAAAATAAACATCTCCATCTTCAAATGTTTTAGATATGTGCTAGCTGCCAATGCCACAATGGAGAGGCATTTTTTAACTCCTTCGACATGTAAAAGTTTTGTTTGAATGTTGTTTACTTTCTCAAAATTAATATTGAGTAGTTGCATGCTTTCAACATTTTTGCTTTTTGATTGCCCCCCCTGCAATATCAGGTAAACAAAGTATGTTTTGAAGCTTCTCCATCTAAGCTTCGAGTTCCTTTTTAAATAACATTTCAGAGGAAAGATTATTCATCAATGATTTTTTTTTTCTTTTTCTATTTATTGTATGTGAATTGTCCTTTCTAGTTCTGACACCCTCTCTTCCACGAATTTATACTCTCTGATACATTTCTCACATTCAATTGACAATGCAATGTTTTTGTTTTCCATTTGACATAGTATGCCATGTAGCTCTCCTATGTCAAGCTGACTATTTTCCATTTGTCTGTCTCTCTTTGTAGTTTGGTCTTCAGATCATTTCATTATGTTTGTAACAAGCAAACCTCCGTTCCTGAATTGATTATTTGAGTACATCATGATGTAAGTTCATGTTCATTTTTTTATTTCACATTTTGGAAAAAGAATATTCGTTCATTGAGGTGTTCCACATGTCCATGTGAATGTGTCAACTCACTGCTCAGGTTCATGTTTTCTCTTTCAAGTTGAGAAACCCTTTTTTGGAAATCGTGCAAATTTTCTTCAAAAATGTTTATCTGCTTAGTGCACTTTTGATTCTCAACTATTAGGGTATTCTTCTCTTCCTACAGATCCTGGGAAAGTAATTGTTTCTTCTTCAATTCATCGCCAAGCCTTTATGCCTCTATTGTATGAGATGATAGTACATTTTCTAGATGTCTTTCTATCTCTAAGTTCCTCCTCTACTTTTTCAAAAATCTTTGACATTGTTAACTTTTCCTCCTCAATTTTGGAAAAGTTCCCTTAATTTTTTATTTTCATCTTGCAACTAACAAAACACAACTAAAGATTCTTTGGGTTTAGTCTTAATAGTTCAATTTGCCTTGTGATTATCTAAAATATTTTGTCTAAGTCATTCCTTTCCTCTTTCAAGCAATAAAGTTCTTGCTGCAGAAAATTTCTCTAGTCTAGAGGAAGTATCACTTCATCCAACAAATTGACCTTGTCTTGCTTCAATTTAGAGACTTCCTCTTCTATCATTTTAATAGACATTCAGATGATATTTGCTCCATTATAGCATCATTCGTGTTTTGGAATTAGAAAATCTCTTCCTCTAAAATATTTATTTTTTTGTCATCTTCCTTCAACCTCTCAATTCCCACTTGTATTTCTGCTATAAGAGCATTCTCTTGTTCCTATGATTGACTCAATTCCTATTGGAAGATTTTCAGAGTTGCATCAATCCTCTCGTTCTAGCCTATCTCTTCTTGAAGTCTTATTTTAATATTTTGTTCCTCATTAGGTGTAGAAGTTAGTTCTTCCATTAGAAGGCTTATGTTCTTCAATAAATGATCCATCTCCTATTCAAGGGAATTATTATTCCTTTCTAAGTCGTGTGCTTCCTCTTCTATAACTCTCAAGTGTAGAGATCCAGTTGATAAATCATCTTTAAGTTTTTTGTTTTCTTATTTTGCATCCTTCATCCTTTCAGTTCCCACTTATATCTTAGCTGTCAGAACATTCTCTTGTTCATGTGATTGAATCGATGCTAGTTGGATGATTTTTAGATCTGCATCAAAATTTTTGTTAGGATTCTTCAACCTCTCAATTCCTACTTGTATCTCTATTATTAGAACTTTATCTTGTTCCTGTGATTGACTCAAGGCTTGTTGGAAGCTTCTCAAAGCTGGATCAATCCTCCTATTATGGGTTTTCTCTTCTTGTAGTCTTATTCTAAGTCTTTGTTCCTCATTATGTGTAGAATACTAGAAGTTAGTTCTTCCATTAGAAAGCTCATCTTCTTGGTTGGATGTTCCCTCTCCTATTCAAGGGAATTCTTGTCCCTATCTAAGTGGTGTTCTTTCATTCTACAACTTTCAAATGTAGAGCTCCAGATGATAACTCATCTTTAAACTTGCAATTTTCCTCTTATGCAAGAACTAGTATTACCTGAAAATCCCTGGCCCTATTTTCAGAATCTTGATAAAGATTGAGGACATCCTGATACTAAGAATTATAGCCTCATGTTCTGCATGTGACTTTGAAAGAGCTTTCTGAGTTTCTTCTTCTCCTTTTCCCAAGTGTTGAGTCCCCATCCTAACCTACCTATATTGCATACTTATTATTTTATCATCTTTAGGTTTATATTTTGGGCTCATATATTCATACTGGAATCCTTTTCCAAGGCTCCCCTCCAACTTTTGCAATTCTTCTTCCAAATTTAAAATTTTGTTTTAAGTTTTTTAAGCTCCTCTAGTTCAACTTGAAATTTCAGTTTCAATACATATCCTTCTTTATCAAATTCTTCATACTTATTATTTAAGGAGAATACTTGCTCCTTCAACTCACTAATTTGTTTAGCTTGAGATGATGCCTCTTATTTCATCTTATGGCTTTCTTCTTGCATATAATTCATCTACATTTTCAAAAGACAATGCAGCTCTATTATACATCTATCTTTGTGATTGCCTCTGTTGGTCATAAGCGTTTTTTAATTTCATCAGCATCAAGAGGACTCAATCTGTTTTTCTGTTGAATTTGGTTTGGAAATGACTATTCCATGGTTTAATGCATTTGGCACAGTTCATATTAGGGGCTAATGATATTCACTAATGTTTTTAAAATTCAAGATAATTTTCTATCCTTAAAGCGTTCCCTACCCCAGATATGTGGTCACATCATTCCTCTAAAGCTCGATATGCTCTATAAATTTATTCGACCAAATGTACAAGCTCTAGCCACTTTTTGTAGAACATCTTTGCACACTTGGAAAATGAATCCACATCCTCTTCAATCAACTTCAACATGGATTGGATCTTGATATTCATATATGTCAAGTTTTCTTGAAGCCATTTTGAATTTTTAGGGCTCACATGGCTATCCCACACCAAGAGTAAGGACGGTGAAATTTTGATTGCAACATAGCTGGTTTTCCAAACCACGGTATACAATATGTTGAAGTTGTAAAATTGCTTCTCGGTGAGGCCACTTCAATTTAAATTTTTTTGGGATAAGCAAAGCACTAGGCCTTGATCATTCATGACTATTAATACTTGTACTTGTTGTAGCTCTCACAAGCTGTTGTAATATTCCACTCATTTAAAGAAAAAAGTCTCCTTGAGGAGACATAACTTAATCCATTGATGCTTCATCCACAATCGTGAATTTACAAGTAAATCATGGGCATGCTCACATGTAATCACTACTACCCGATAAGTTTTTTTGAGGCATTAGTTTTAAACAAAAAATAGTTTCGTCTCAACTTATCTTTTTCCTTCTTTGTATTTATTTTAATTAATATTTATTTATTTCATTTCATCTCTCTCGTGACATTTTTTCTATAATGAAAGGAATGAGCGGTGATTTTTTCTATAATAAAATAATGGGAATGCGACATGGAATGATAGTGCTCTCTGAAGTCCCTTTCTTAGCTGGTTTATGTCATGGTCATTGTATTCTCTTCTTTGGCCATATGTGGTCAGTAGGATCTTAGATAATTTTATTTTGGATGCATCATGTATTACTGGATTTATTGGTCAGACCAAAGTTATAGTGAGAAAGAGTTTCTCGGCATCCATGGTGTGCAGAGTCTGGAATGAAATGCTCACTTAGGCAACCAAAAACTGTAGGAATTTACAGGGTAAGTTCCTCAGACAGAACACCAAAAGGACACCGCTCACAAACAGATCACAGATCAATACACCAGTATTTTGACGTGGTTAAAACCCTCAGAGAGGGAAACAGTCCACGCCCTGCACCAACGTGGCTACTACAGGCAATTTATTAATAAAAGAATGAAAATTTACATAAGCTTCTCTCATGCACGGTTAACCTACAAATGACCCTCCATGCGCTTTAAATAGAATTCATGGACCAATCGGGTGTCAAGCCACGGATCAAGTGTCGGTAATACCGAGGAGAGAATGAACCGTCGGATCACTACATATCGTGACCGTCGGATTGTAAGTTACAAAATGTACAACGGTAAAGAAACACACTTTTCCTAACTCTATACCTAACTCTATACTAGACCAAGTTGAACTTAACTATTCCTATGTGTCGGAATATCCTAACATCCCCCCTTAAGAACAACTTGGGATAGGATTGAAGGATTTACAAATATGACACAATTGGAGAAGGAAGGAGGCACTAGAGCCTATCCCCCCTTAGTGACAACTTCCTGAACTCCAAGCATATATCGAAGTTTAGTGAACTTCGCTCTGTGAGAGCCTTTGTGAAGATGTCTGCAACCTGATCATCTGTTGAACAATATTGCACTTCAAGAACATGGTCATGAATGAGCTTTCTGATGAAGTGCATGTGTAGTTCAATGTGTTTGCTGCGCTGATGTTGAACTGGATCTTTGCAAAGCTAAATGGAACTTTGATTATCACACCAAAGTGTAGTCGGATGCTGCTGCTGAAAACCAAACTCTGATAGGATCTGACGAAGACACAAGGCTTCCTTACTAGCCTCTACGGCACCACGATACTCTGCTTCTGCTGAGGAAAGAGAAATGGCAGCTTGTTTCTTGCAAGCCCATGTAATAGGTCCTGAACCAAGAGTGAATACATAGACTTCTGATCATCAGGGTCACCAATCCAATTAGAATCAGTGAAACCAACCAATAGAGGAGATGCTTCAGAACTGAAATGAATGCCAAACTGAACTGTACAGTGAAAATAACGAAGTATTCGTTTAGCTGCTTTCCAATGACTTTCACGTGGGGTTTGCATAAACCGAGCAACAAGGCCAGCAGCAAAGGAAATATTAGGACAAGTATGGGTTAAATACAAAAGTTTTCCGACAAGTTGAC